>JAINUG010000273.1:700000-730000 GCA_029706075.1 Aldrovandia affinis | reverse complement strand
CCCATCTAGCCGAGCAGTCAGGATGTGTACATTCTAGGGGCAGGAGAAACCCGAGAGCACAAAGAGCCAGCTTCGACCGTGATGGCGGAGTGCAGACGCTCGATCGCGAGCACTGAGCTCAGACTGCACATTTTCCATTAAGACCGCTAAGCTCTGGCCTCCTGGGTGGTCTAGCGGTTACAGCGTTCAACGCTGGCCACGGCGACCGGGGTTCGATTCCACCGGCCGCGCCAGAGTCGGTTCTGGCCGGGAGTGCCACCAGGGGGCGGCGATTGGCTGTCCGCCCCAGGGAGGGGGGAGGGAAGCCGACATGAGTTTGCTGCGTACAGGAGTGGCTCTGGAGTACTGGAGTTACAGTCGAGTTACGGCTTAGCGGGTGCCGTCTCGGAGGAGTCAAGTCACATTTGGATAACTTTCTACTACTTCCTTCAAATGCTAAAAAAAATTTTTGGACAGACACAAGTCCTTGAAAGATTCACCTCTGCTATGAAATCTGAATTCATAAATGCCATCGCACTGTACTGTTGGTAACACATGTGAATCACTATGTCATGCTCTTCCAGTTTAAATGTGATAAGGAGGATACTTACAATATGCAGAAGCTTCAGAACATCCACAAATCTGTTGAGGGAAGAGAACAAGGCAGGAGGATGGATAAGAAATATGCAAATATGTGGCATTTCCCCCCCAAAAGATTTGAGGTTTTAAAAATTACACTCACACTTTCTCTGAGCTCATTATCTCCTTGGCGATGTGGACCACCTTGGACTTCTTTGCTCCGACTTCGTGCTGCCAAAGAAAGACAAAACATCTCTTAACATTCAATCGTTTCTTGAGAACTGAACATTAATTCTCTGTGGAGGACAAACGTGTGGGCGCAAATGCCTTACAATGTCGCCAAAGCCAACCATCTCATCGTCCAGGAAACACTGGCCGCAAAAATAGTTTTGACCCGTAGCGATCCAAACAGGAACGTCAACAGCCAGAGTGTGCCTGTGTGTGAGGGCGTGCGTGCGTGTGCTTTTTGTGCACGGACTGGCAAGGGCGTAGGACACCCGGTCAGTGCGGTGAACATATCTCTCGTGCTCTCCTTTTCCCCCCTCTTTCTCTCACTCGTGCTCTCTCTCTCCCCCTCTTTCTCTCCCCCTCCTGCCAAGGCTGAAGCTGTTGGTCTTTGATGAGACAGAACAGAACGTGTGTCTTTATTTGGACAATTGCTTCACTCCGATATGAGCAGCCAGCCAAAGAGACTCCTGCTCCACATTCTCTGCATCACCCCCTAGCGACAGAGAGGTTAAAGAGACACTTTTTTGTGTGTTGGTTTGTGTGCTCGTGCATACCTCCCAGATGATAAGGGGAACTGACACTGGGGGCAATATCAGAGGCTCGGGACTGGGGGTATGGGAGAGATAACTGACTGCGTTTACATTTGACATTTTAGGCATTTAGCAGACGCTCTTATCCAGAGTGACTTACAGTTTACATCCTTTACATACAATCCATTTATACAGCTGGATATTTTACTGAAGCAATTCAGGTTAAGTACCTTTAGCTCAAGGGTACAACAGCAGTGCCCCACCTGGGAATTGAACCTGCAACCTCTGAGTTACAAGCCCAGCTCCCTAACCATACACTACACTGCCTGCCAGACTGATAAGGGAAGACGATAACAAGCAACACTGGCTAGTGTAACTGCAGAGCCGCCCCCTGTGACGACAGACAGCACACTGATGTGGTGTTTACACTAGGCTGACTGTAGATACACCTCAGTGTGGTCATGATTTCTGTAGTGTTTACATTACCTCCTGGGACTAGCTTGACACAGGCCAGGAGTAGTTTCTGCAGCTCACTGGCTCTCTGTCCTTAACATGGCTTTCACATGGCCAAATCAGTCAAATGGAAGTAGCTCTTATTTTATTTTATTTTCAATGGGGACTTTTAATGAGGTTAATTAATTCACACATTCTTCCCACAAGAATAAATGTAGCAGATAAACAAGTGTGAGAGGAGAATAACAAACAAAAATGGAAGAACCTGCTCTTTTTACTGAGCCATGGCTGGGTGACAGGGTCTCTTTAAAAGGCACTCAGCAGATGTGGCAAGTGAGAACGTTCTGTGTGCTGACTGGTTTGTCGACAGTGATCGCAGCTATGGACACACAATAACATTGAACTCTGGTTGGGGAATGGCTGTCAAGAGCTTGAATAAGTCTGACTGTACATCATTGACAGACTTTGTCTTTTAATACTGCAACTGTTATTCATATAACGCCATGTAGGTGAACCCCTATTTGTATCAAGTCAAAACTAAAGTACTTCATACATATTTAACACGCATGTCATCAACGATGATAAGATGCATTTTACATTGACATTTTAGGCATTTAGCAGACGCTCTTATCCAGAGCGACTTACACAGTTTACATTTCTTTACATACAATCCCAAACAATCGGAGAAATCGCTCCGTTCATTCAGAATTCATCAGCTACATAAACTCGGTCAAATTCAAATTTGAAAAGTTTATTTTTTATTTTTTTGAATTTGCTTCTGATTTTATCCCATTTTCTTCAAATTTAGTAGCCAATTACACAGTCTATTTTTCTTGTCAATCCACCCCTCCTATTCGTCATGCTGTCGACTGTAATTCCGGCACTCCAGAGCCACTCCTGTGCGCAGTGAACTGTGTCGGCTTCCCTCCCCCCTTCCTGGGGCGGACAGCCAACTGCCGCGCCAGTGCCACTCCCAGACTCTGGCACAACAGGGAATCGAACCCCGGTCGCCGTGACCAGTGTCGGACGTTGAAACCACTAGACCACACGGGAGGCCCCGCAAATACAATGTTAGTTCTTTTTCTTTTTTTAAATTAAAATTTCCTTGGTTTTAATAAGTGAATGCTGTTCACTAAGTATTTTCTTGATTGATATTGTATAATTTTATGTTTTGAGTGTCTGTCTTTTATGTGGACCCCAGGAAGAATAGTCTTCACTATGGTGATGACTAATGGGGATCCGTAAACAATAAAACAATAAATAAACAATCTTAATGTTAACAGATTATTAAAAAATAACCACAAATGAGTAATGTAATGTATAATGGCTGTCTAAACTAGTAATTCCATACTTGTTGGAGTGATTCAGACATACTGTCTCTGTTTGAGCCCTGAGAAGGATTGCCCTGCTTTTACCATTCCAACTGGGTGCTTTTCCATTAGCCCTAAATATTAACATACAGGGGGGGAGACAAAGTCATGGAAACCCCCAAGGACTCAAGCAACTAAATCACAATTAAAAAGGAGTCTACATGACATATTAATGTCAATACTAACTGTCAATATCTTTCTGCTGTAAAATATGTACTGAAATCAACACTTTTCGAAAGCAAGAAGATCTAACAGGTCAAATAGTTTGTGCCTGAATTGCAGATGCGGCAAAATGATTGAATGTGTCAAGGGGAACAGTGTTGAAAATCATGACTGCGTACAAACAAACTGTATCAGCAAAGAGGAGCGAACAGTGGTTGCCAGCACAAGCTCATCGACAGGGATAGATGGACACTTAACAGGATAAAAACCAGAAAACAACAGGCTCAGAATTTACCACAGAACTGAATCTACACCTGCATGACCCAATCTAAAAAACTAATAACTAAGGCCAATGCCCAACAAAGCATAACCTGGTGTAAGCACAACCTGGACTTCTGTGCAGTGGAAGAAAGTAATATGGCCTGATCAGTTGTCTTTTACTCTTTTTCCTACATCTGGATGGGTTTATGTTTGGAGAAAGCCAAAGGAAGCCTCCAACCCACATTTCTTGTTCCCAACTCTTAAACATGATGGTGGATCTGTTATGGTATGGGCAGCCATCTCATGGGAGTCATTGGGTCAGATTATTACTCTGCAAAATAGAATTACGGCCAAGAAATACAAAGCCATTTTGGGTGACCAGGTGCAGCATATGGTGCAAACATTGTTTCCTCAAGATGTTCCCATATCCCAGGACAATAACGCCCCCACACACACTGCTAAATGGATTCAACAGTGGTTTCATGAACACCAGGATGACGTCAAGCACCCTCCATGGCCTCCCCAATCACCAGATCTAAACATCGTTGAACCTTTATGGGAAGTTCTGGAACACAGAGTGCAGAGTAGATTTCCACCGCCTTCATCTCTTAAAAAACTGGAGGCTTTCCTTCTTGGAGAATGGTTCAATATTCCAGCACAAACATTTCATAACTTGTAAAACAGCGTTCCAAGAAGGACTGAAGCTGTTTTGAAGGCAAAGGGCGGCCCAACTCCTTATTAGTTAATAAATACTCATATATCGTTTAGCATCTACCCCCTGCATATCCTAGAAGTCCAGAGGACTACTGGGTTGCAGGTTCTTCATTCTTTTTAAAATTGTATGTAAAAATGTTATTCATAAGAGCATCTTTTATAAATACAATGGCCTTGAAATCTGGCAAGCATTCCCAATCCAAAGTTATTCATACTGTTTTATAAATACAGGCCTTAAAATCTGGAAGAGGTCCCAGAATGCCGAGCGTGTGCCTCACCTGTCTGTCCGCTGGGAGCTCCAGCTCCCCTTTGCTGGAGGCGGAGCTGTCATCGTCATCGTCATCCTCATCAGAGCTGTCGGCCGCCTCCCCTTCTCTGGAGTGCCGGCCATCCAGCCCACCATTCTCCTCTACACGGGCCCTGTCAGGAAAACAGGAAGGCCTGGTCACTCCGTCCCTACGGAAACCAGCTGGGAAGCTCGCACACACACACACACACACACACGCACACAGACACCCATACATACGCACATTCGCACACTCATTTACACAAACTCATTCACACAAGCTGTCATCTCCCCCACAGCAGACATCTCTGGAAGTAGTAAGAAAAGATTCATTCACAAACATAGACTTGCCTCTCCACAGTCACCTACACAACATTCTCTCGTTCACACAGGAAAACTGAAGCAATATGTCAGTCCTCCGGCATATTTTCCCCAGTTCATTGTATGGGGGAAAGCAGAAAGCAAGACGTTTAAACAATGCCATATTGTTATTTCCTTGACAGATTTAGAGGTGGCCATATTTCCTAAAGGAAAATTGTAAAAACCCAGCACGTTTTCATTTCTAGGTTCTTCCAGTTTCCTCGTCCTCATTAACAAAGTGCCTTCATTCTAAAGTGGAACAATATGACACTCGTCCGCTGTCAGAGGCCAGAAGGAAATCCTGTGTAAAATCCACTCTTCTAAAGACTGCCACAACACTAGCAGGGACCATGACAGAAGCCCTGCTTAATGCACAACATTCTCACAATGTTGCTGTAACTTGGTAACAAGTATTGTAACATAACAGGAACGGTTCAAAGACATTAAACATCAGTCGGAGAGGGGCAGGGAGAGGCGGAGGACAAGGGATTGATTTAAACGAAACCCTTCAAGACACTTCAAAGAATCAAAGAATAAAACCCCCAAAACTTGCTCTGACTGCACTGTAGAGGCGAAGCCTCCCTGCTGACAGACATGCGTTTCCTGTCTCTCGCTCTCTTAGAGAGAGAGCGCTTTTCTGCCACCGCTGCGTGCCTGTTTTTGCCACAGTCTCATCTTCTGTCCACGGCTGAAGCTTCAAGGCCACACCACAAGCGGACCGCGGAACATGTGTTGCAAAATGACCAATCTGAGAATGGGGGGGGGGGATTTACACGCATCCCGTGGCGTTTGTCCCCGCTGCGCCCCCACACCGCTCATCTGCACAAGCTGGTCATCTTCAGTTTTGATCACAGCGGAGGAAAGCTTTAAATTCCCTTCCTTTATGAACAATAAACCAACGGTATAATTAACATGAACAGCAAGTAAATCCCATAATGCAATGATTAGTTGGCTCAGAATGCGTCTCTGAATCCAGGTTATTTTGTTCAGTGGAATTATACGTCTCTAAAGCGAGCGTACAACTGAGTCACGTGAGGCTGACCGTGACTGCGGGCTCTGATCCAGGCGGGCAGACGCCAGCGTGTTCTCAGGGCCGTTTCTTTATGGCCATTATTAATACTGTCTCTCGGGATTTCACCTGAACAAAGGGCAAGCATGACAAACTGAACATCGACGTTTTAATTGCTACTATACAAGCACAGCACATAACACAGGTAACTACCAAAATAAAGAAAACATTGACATAACTTAATAGGGCGTTGGACCACCACGAACTGCCAGAACAGCTTCAATGCGCCTTGGCATAGATTCTACCACTCCAGAATCTCCCGTAATAGAGTGTTCAACTGGGTTGAGGTCTGGTGACTGAGAAGGTCATGGCATCTGGTTCACATTGTTTGCATGCTTGTCAAACCATTGTGCGACCACTCGTGCCCTGTGGGTGGGGAATTGTCATGCTGAAAGACACCACTCCCATCAGGATAGAAATGCTTCACCATGGGATGAAGGTGATCACTCAGAGTGGCTTTGTATTTATTGGTGTTTACCTTGCCCTCTAAGGGGTTGAGTGGACCTAAACCAGGAAAATACATCCCAAACCATAACAGCTGTCAGAACCCTTAATTTGTGGATTTGTGTAATAGTGTTTCCTTTATTTTGGCAGTTACCTGTACATAACTTCATTCAGCATCTTAACACTCTTTGCGTCAGGATAAATCCCGCTGTTTCAGTGTGGCCCCACAGAAGATGGTAGATTTGTAGCCTACAGAGAAGTAACAGATCCAACGTAAAGGAGAGGATATCAGAAAGTTTGGAATTCTCCTAAAACCTTAATCCTTAATTCACCTTTGACATATTTATATATACCTGTTACAGAACATTTTATCGCAATCTTTCAAAAGAATTTTAACCGGTCGATGGATTTTTCCAAGGACTGCGCCCCTCTCCTTTTACCCAAATATGGTGCGTACTGCATGGGGCTCCCCACCTCTTAACCTCTCTTCACTCTATATCCATTACATCATTTTCCTACAACCCATAATATACATGGATATACAGGGAAGCAGTGATTTACTAGACAAGGTCTTTGTGTGTGGTTACAAATGTCCTCCGCTCCCACTTCAACAACTGCTGTTATCTCTCTTCCTATAGACCTCCTATTCTGTCCAGGCCTTGCAAAACTCCCTAAGAAGTCACTGCTGCAATAAATCTGTCGCTAATTAGAATCAAGAGCACATTTTTCTTGGCTATGACTGAACACAGTTGTATGTAAATAGATATAAAAGCATGTCAATACATAGATAAAAAGGTATTTCAACCACAGATATGAAGTCGAATTCTTCTATGACAAGGTCAAAGCAAGGCTACTTGAGTAGCAAGTCCAGCTGTGGCACCTGTGTGGAGTGGAGTGGTGAGCCCTGTGGCCTGGATCACATCTGGACTGTGCCATCACCAGCTGTGGGTGGGAATGCCACGGGGTGACACATAACTGGCCGAGTGAGTTCACACCGTACACGCGTGAGCCGGCACGAGTCCGTCCGTCGAGGGGCAGGAAGGGCGTCCGTGGTCGGGTTCCGTTGAGGAGGAGGCGGATCTTATGGCCCGGAGAAATTGTCTCGTTACCCGGAGGACGGGCGGCGGACTCGTGGGGGAGGGTGAATTGAGATAAATAGAGCAAGTAGCAGAGTATAATTGGCAACCAAATTGGGAGAAAAACCGGGGAAGTATTAGGAACTATACATTTAAAAAACGATATACATATATATATATATATATATATATATATATACAGAGAAGTCCTATATCCAAATTCTGCAACATGACTCGAAGGGTGTTAAAGATCAGGCTTCGCATAGGGCTGGACACACTTCAGACTGATGGCAAAACGACTATCTTAGATTCCTCATCAAATATTCTTATGTTGCTTTTCGTGTTGGTGTCATGAACCTCAGACCCAGCTGACAGAAAATACTTAACTATTACGTAACTGACAATTCAAGACGTTCTTTCAATAATATCTATAATATATAACGCTTACATTTACATTTTAGGCATTTATCAGATGCTCTTATCCAGAGCGACTTACACAGTTTACATTTCTTTACATACAATCCATTTATACAGCTGGATATTTTACTGAAGCAATTCAGGTTAAGTATCTTGCTCAAGGGTACAACAGCAGTGCCCCACCTGGGAATTGAACCTGCAACCTCTGAGTTACAAGCCCAGCTCCCTAACCATTACACTACACTGCCTGCCAGCTTACAGAATTTTGTGGCTTTTTATGTTAATTTCTAACAATCGCGCCCTACATGCACTCTATTTATTTCCCCCTGTACATGGAAAATCACTTTAAAGAACTCTGAGTGCAGGGGTTCCAGTGAGTGTTTTACTCTGTAAGCAGAATCTTTCAGTGCAAGTGTAATTTCATATTTCATTTTTTAATTGCAATCATGTAGTGCAATTTATTCAATTGCATTTTGTAATATTTCAAATTGAGCTCATTCAAATTGATAGGCCTAAATCTAATATTTTTGATACGGTCTCTTACACCGGTTAACCTAAACACATGAAAAGTTCGATTTTTTTTTTTTTGTTTTTTTTTTTGTCTTTTTTTATTCTCGTTCCCTGCCACTTTGCGGTTTCCTGATGACTCTTTTTTCAGAACAAAACAAGTATAGTTGTTCTATGTTATTTTAACCAAAGGTGAAATTCTATCTCTTTCTTTCTTTATGACTATCATTACTAGGAGCTCTTTACCAGGCTGTCTGAAAGACCAGAGACAGGGGAAACTGTATATGAAACTGAGACAATATACAGTGTAAATATACATTACACAATACACTGAGACTGCAGAACGTTGTTTCATGGTTTCATGATTCCCATTTCCTGAGATAATGACCAATGCCAGCATGTGCTGATATAGAAAAAATGGAAATAAATACATTTGGATACTCCAACAATCTTCCTGGTCGTTTGCAAGGTATAAAAATAAGAGCCCCTGAGCCCTGACTCCAGATCATTTTCAGCTTCTTGCACAAATGGTTTGTGTTAACATGTGGGTTGGGTGAGCTGATCTTGACTAAGTGCTTGTGGGCGCTGCTTGCTTTGTAGGTTTAACTTAACACTTGTCCCTGTGTTCAGCATTCTCTTCAAGATAAGCAAATTGATATATTTAGCCTAATTGGCAACAGCAAGGTAAATGAATAGTAGCTCCTTAGAAGAAATACCCATAGCTCCCCTGAAAGAGAACTCAATGAGCTGCTCCCTTTGGAAGGAAAGAAAGTGTCCACCTGCTGATACCAGCCGCTGGTGTCCTGTGTCATAAACTCTGGTGACCGGTGGGGGATCGCCTGCTGGAGAGCAAGGTTTCACCCATCACACTGACAGAACCACAGAGGGAAGTCCAGTATGCTCACACATCCCGGGCAGGAAAGGTAGCGGGTTTGAGAACGGAGGAGGAAAGAGGGAGAGAGGGACAGACAGAAACCCCAGAGCAGTTACGTTGGCAGGGGTTCTTTTCCCCCCACACAGTTCAGTCAAACATTTTGCGGACACTGAAAATAACCCACAGGAAAGAGGTCCAACCGACAGTCCGATGAATGGCTCTTTCATCGCTTGCGCTCCGGGTACGGTTCTCCGTCATGAACGTAGCGCTGCGGTCGAGCAGAGGGACGCAAGGCAACAGAACCAGGCTTGGGGAATGTTTGAGAGGCCATCCAAGCCCCTGCAGTCATACTTTGATAGTTTACTTTGCTTAGTAAATCGGTGTGGTCACAAATATGCCACATTGACGGGTAAAAAGGCTTTAAGCTTAACCAGACTGATGGTTACATATGTACGTCTCCAGAGTACCAGGTATTGTTGAGTACAGAACAGCTTACATAATACCAGTGATACGCCCACAGCACCATTACGCGTCTCAAGAGCACATTTGTTGTTGTTGTTGTAAACCGCGTTGTATTTTTTCTGCACCTATACATACCTGTGTGCAACTGAGTTTTAGAAGGCTAAAGTTAGCATTTAAGCAGTCAACAACACTTTAAACCACGGGAATAGTCTTTGGTTGGATGTACTTAACATGTACCAGGACTTCAACCACACTAAGCTGTTTAATATAATGGTAAACCGTTATACAAGCAATAATCCTGGACTTGGTGTTTGTAAACCCATTGATTTCTTCTAATAGAATTTCATAGTTCATACTGAACATAATAACACATTTCTGTGAGTCAAAGTGAGTGGGAAATGACTGGAAATAAATGTGGAAATAACTTTTTGGACAGCACCTTCAAACAATGGAGATGTGGGATCAGACATCTGCCTTTATCTTCTCCTTATAATGGGAGACAACGGGAAAACCTGACAATCTGTTTGCTTCAAAACCGGAGTTGTGCTGAAGACATTCACCACTCAAAGTCAAACTAAAAATAAAAAGCCAATGCCAAGCAAACTAAACAACATGTTTTCACATTCCACAGAGCCGCCAGTGATATTGCTGACAACGTGCTGAATAATGTACCGTTCTCAAAATTCCTCCCACATACTAATTTGTTTACAGTAAGATGTCGGTAGCCACTCTCCTTCCATCCCTCCTCCACACCTGCACCTGAGTACAGCAATGCATTCCTTCATCATCATTCACCCCACTCACACCATGATCATCAGTATGTTTACAGGCTGAGAAACCACAGGCTCAAATTCATGGCAAATGCATACTCTCTCCAAAAGATGCATTTACATTTTTAGGCATTTACAGACGCTCTTATCCAGAGCAACTTACACAGTTTACATTTCTTTACATACAATCCATTTATACAGCTGGATATTTTACTGAAGCAATTCAGGTTAAGTACCTTTAGCTCAAGGGTACAACGGCAGTGCCCCACCTGGGAATTGAACCTGCAACTTCTGAGTTACAAGCCCAGCTCCCTAACCATTACACTACCACTGCCAGCCACAGATGGGTCATACTTTCCTGAAGATCTGGCTGAAGGGTCACCTTTCTTTCCTAAAGGGTGAGCAGATTTTCAGAACACTCAGGTCAGTTAGATACTTTCAGTCAGTCACAGACAACAGGCACAGAAAAAACATTGAAATGATTTATAATAAATGCCATTACCTCTTGTGAACCCTGTGATGCTTTTGGTGGGAAAAGTATTCCCCGTGAGGAATGTAGGGGTCCTGCTCTTCATAGACGTCCCCAACCCCATCTTCCAAGCTGGAGGAGTTCTGCCAGTCCAAATAGGCAGGCTGGTGGGTCAGTGCCCCCGTGGCATTCAGGAAAGGCAGGTTCATATACTCCGGGATCTCCTCATAGAGTGGAAGGTTCTCGTATTCCACAGCGGACTCCACTCCAGTACAGAATTCCTCTCCGTCTACACTCTGCTCCAGGCTGACCTGTGGGCACAATGGTTTGTGTTCATCGGACGGAGCGCTACCAGGAGGTTTGTTCTGGCCGTTAGCCACGGGACCCTGTCGGTTCTTGATAGCGGTGCTGGTCAGGTCTTCACCGGTCCAGTCCTCGTCTATGGACTGTTCTGCATCCACGGTGGTGCAGTCCAAGGACTGGCTGCCCCTGGCCAGCAGCTTAGGCAACATTTTCATGGAGAGCCTTAGCTCCAGAAGCTTCCGGAAGGAGCTCCTCTTCAGGCTGCCCGCCTGGCCCAGGTCTGCTGAGGAGAAGGATTTGGCCCTCTTTGTCTCTACACCTGATCTGGCTGTTTTGCCGTGCACATCGCTGGTGCTGCCATTTCTGGATGCTTGTTTTCCGCAAAATGGCATGATAGTTCGAGGAAACCTCCATGACGGTTTTTCCACCAGGGGTACCAGAGGCTCCTGCGTCACCTCCTCCCCTTTCGAGGCATCACCGTGCTCCTCCACAGGAGAACACTCGTTTTCCTGAACCAAATGAGGGTCCCCCTCACCCCCACACCCCCCTGCGCTCTCGGAAGCCTCCTCAGACAGCCCCTTCCTCAGCAGTCCTGATGCTGGTAGGCTGTGCCTCTGTGGCTTCTTAGGGGCCACCTTTGGTGACTTCTCCTCCATTGAGCTTGCCCTGGCAGCCACAGTGAGCAGGTTGTAACTAAGGTTGATCTCTGTCGGCAGAATCCTTGTGACAGGGTAATGGGAAAAGTCACAGTAGCCTCCCCCTTCCTCCTCCTCCTCCTCCTCCTCCTCCTCCTCCTCTGCTTCCACCATGACATTTCCAGTTTCAGAAATGGCACACCCACCCAATCTGAGCTCATCATCCTCTACTTCCAGAGGAAGCTCTTCAGTAGATGAGTCAGTTGTCTGGTCACAGTCTGGTGGAAGGGGCGTCTGCCGGGGAGGAGGAACAGGTAGACTTGAGTCCTCAACAGCATCAGGCCCCTGGCAGGGTGGGAACGTTTCCTGATTGGCAGCTGGGCTAATGGAATATGAGACACTCTCTCTGTGAACAAACACTTTAGGGGACAGAAATGGACTGTTCGTCAAAACCGATGATCCCTTCGTGTTTTCCTCCACCATTTTGGACGTTTCATCCAACATGGTCATCTCCACACCATCCTGCCTCACTAGGACTGGTTTCTTGGATTTGCGTGGAGTGGGAATTGGGAGGGGCTTCCTGGGGGCTGCAGGGACTGGGGATCCACGATGTGACCCCCCTGGTTCCCTGCCTACTATGCCACTGTCTGTGGAGATATCAGTGGGTCCAGAGATTTCCTGAGGTTGACTGGGAATGGGAATGGAGAGGTTTCCATTATTATCACCACTTTGTGGTTGTTCAGAAAGTGATTGCCTCCTGCTAGAGCTCTCGGTACTTCCAACTGGGTTCAGGTTCTGATCCAGTGTGTCAGCCGTATCGTTCTGGACCAAGGGCTTCTCCAGAGAATTGTGAGTGTGATAGTTATTAGTAGAAATCGCCTGCACCCAAGCATCCTTGAGTTTCTGCTCCAGAAAGCTGGTATTTACCACTTGACTCTTGTTCTCAGTTCTGTCATCTCTATGCTCCAAATTAGTTAGACTTCTGGCAACGGGTGAGATCTGCAGTCTGGGCCCTTCCGTTTTGCCATTTTGCCACGTTTCTGGATGTCTTTCCATAGGCCCAAGCATGATTTGAGTAGTTTCACAAATCCCCATGTGCCGACACTGCAAACAATCGTCCCGGCCGCATGCGCAAGTTGGTATGATGTAATCTGAGTCTGGTTTTCTGAGCTCCACATGCATTCCATTTTTAGAGTTGAGAAGGCCCAGGTTTTCTGAGCTGCCACTCCTCTCCTGGGCACAGGTGACAGTTGTGGATGATTCGGGGGCAGTTGTGGTTTTGGGAAGGCACGGCTTGGGGGCAACAGCTGGCTTGGCCTTTCTCAGTGCTGTCAGAGAAGGGTGCGAGAAGACGATGTCCGGTTTCGGGGCAACTGGAGGAGGCGGCGGCCTCTGAATGTGACTAAACTTTGGTTTGGGCGCCACCGGTGGCTTCTTCACACCTGTAAGAACAGAGAAGGACCAGCGTCAGCAAACGGACAGGTGCACTGTGCTTCAATAAAATGTGGACGCATGAACATGCATGGCAGCCATGGGATAAATCAGCAGACTTTTTTTTTACAGAGATGTTATTCTACAGTCCCCATTCATTCTACTTCCTTGGTTTACTATTTAAATCAGTAGCAAAGAATAACTACACAGTGGAAAAAATGCTAATGCCAGATCTGGATAAATCAGTGTCACACACTTTTCTTCATATTACATGAGCACTGAGGCTTGTACCCTGCGCCTGATCGACAAAATCCAAAAGGGCATTTTTCTGTGACGCTCAAAGAATCAAAGAAATCCGCTGGCAGACAGGAGGAAACGGTCTAATGAACAGTTTCAATATGTTCTGGTTACAGACGTCAACCAGAAATAAATAGGCTCACTGAGGGTATTGCTTACAGAGGAGAACATAATTGCAGCATAATGTACAACAGCAGAAGCTACAGTAATGGGAGGAGAAGGGTCAGAAGGACAGGCTGTGTCCTTAGGAAAACCCACGCAGACAGCCAGAGACATTACGTCCATTAAGTGTGCTTGTTTCTTTAAATTATTTTTTAGATTCAATTCCACTTAAAATCAGTTTAATGGCAGTCTGGTCTGGTGGACATAAGGTAAACAATCAGAAGTCTAGACTTTGCCTCAGAAAACTGGGAAGCACTTTAATGACAAATGGGTGTTTATTGTGTAGTGGCAATGCCAGAGTATTGGAAGAAAGCTTTGAAACAAAAACACACTTTCACATCAGAACATGCAAAGAAGTATTGAAGAAGATCGCCTCACTTTAGTGGCAGAGAGCATACTTTCCATGTATGAATCCTGAAATCAAATCATTTTAATTCAAAACTGTGTTTCCCTGCTGTTCCATTTTCATACTCAACACATTTAGCCTATAGGATATCTTAAAATAAACGAGGCCTACTAGACATCAAGCAGTTCTTGAAATGGCTATACAAAATTGCTAAGCAAGCAGCCAGCTGCCACTAGATTGTTTTCCTTTATATTAAATAAAACACTGAGAAAGAAATATATATTTTTAAGTGTTCTCAGGACCGTGTTGCTTCCCAAACTGGGTTTTGTCATTACGGCTATACACACATCCCAATAACAGCTGACTGGGCTCCTTATTGGAGCTCCGGAACGCAACTGAAAGCTAACGAAACCACACACTCTGACAATCTTACTTCCCAGCCAGAGCATTCAATGGGCTTTGAGCGCTCCAAGAGTGGAACACTTTATAAACAAACGCCAATTTGGTTAGTGCTCTGAATTTTCAACCAGCTAGAGCACACTCTGGCACTCCCAACCAGCTCCAAGAGTGAACATCCAAATATCAAAGCACTATTTCATCACGCAGAATCAAAGCATTTGATCATCACATAGCCAGATTGCTTTCCATCTTCAAACAGTCAGAACACTTTACAGCATTGCACAAAATCATAGCATGTACAGTGGCCTTTTGTGCTCAGAGTTCAAAACTCACAATCTGTGATCAGATGTGCCCTGTATGCATAATGCCATTTCCAATCTCTGGAATATACAGATACAGTGTAATGAAATATTCAAATGTACCATGTAAAAAAGACTTACTGAGAAGTTGTTCCCGTAAGGATCTGCAGTAAAATGTGTATTGTGTGGATTTAGCTTTGATGTCCTGCTCTTTTATGTACATTTCTAACTTGAGTCCAAATCAGAAGAATTAAGCATCTTCCTTACAGATCAATGTTACACACTCCCCCCCAAAAAAAGCACACAAGGACTTTGGCAGACTCAAGACACTTCCACAAAAGTTCAGGTTTCTATTACAATACAGCCAAGAGAGAACGTGGTTTGGGTCCAGTCAACCATATCTAGGCCTATTTCGAACTTGGGCGGACATTTCGTGGACCAGTGATAATTTATTAGTTAACCCCAAAGAATTTACAAAGAACTTTGAAGCAACATGCCCAGTGCGAGCAAAATCCTCAGTATGGACATGACATCACAATGTGCTGAATATCCCTCGCCCCGAACGCAGCTCGCGTTGGCGCGTGCACAGCTGTTCCATTCCCAGGAAGTGCTCTCGATAAGCGTGCGTCTTGACGTGACGTCATCACACTATCGAAGTCGGTCGCCGACTCTACAACAATAATAATAATAATATTAATGGATAACAGAGTTCCAAAACGTGAAATAACCACGCATGTTTCAGCAACAGGTTAAATAGTTAACAAGCTATATTATCACACGCATGACTATTTTACAATGTTATACATATGTGGGCAATATTAAAAACATGTACAACAATACCGTACAATATTAACTATATTATATTATAGACCTAAATACATTGTAGCGATATATAAGCTCGCTCAAACACACAAAATAACAGGTCCGTGGATGAATTTAGAAGGGGCACATTGAACGAGTATACAGGAACACCTCGCTGTATTTCACATGTGCATTTCGAGATAACGAAATCATAATGGTGCGAGTTGTTTTTGTTTTATACGGTTTTGATTTTTCTGATCGACGAAAATGGTCTATTGGATTTTTGGGAAACAGTCCCCAGGATGGTAAAAACAAATACAGTTCTGCTATTCTCGATGTGTCACTTTAGATTATTTATGTGCAAATAGACACACTAGTTTACATGTCCACGTCGTAAGCTACCTACTATTTATTTTCCAACTAAAGCAATTAAACACCTGAAATGTCACAGCAGAAAATGTGGTCTGAGACTGCAACTTGCCCTTTAAAATGTTCAATGTTAACGTTCTGGAGGTAAAATTGTTTAGAATACAACTTTTTTTTTTCGAAATACAATGCAAGACAAATTTACATTCATCGTTTGCATTTCGTATCTTCACACTTTAACTGACAACCGTTGAACTGGCATGCGCTTTCACACCCCGGTCTCCTTAGCCAGCATTTCAAACGTGCTCCCGACAAAGAAAAGCGAACAAGCAGCGGCCGGTGTCTTATTCTATCCGTATCAATGCACAAAGGAACAGCTTGAAGCCTCGTTTGCTGCCCTCCATTGCTGACCCTGGCATACTTCAAGCCATCAAGTTAGTCACAGTTGTATGTGTCGGTAATTTATTCGTGCTCAAATTATCTGAGATAGGTGAAGAACGCCAGAAGTCCAGTAACTGTACTATCCAAGAATGCTGTTCAAGAATGCACGGTGATGATCATCATCATGCCCATATCGACACGATTCAAAAACGGGTCACCAAGTAAAGATAATGTCTGCAAAGAAAATTGACCGTCGTAAGAGACGAAGACGTTAAAAAAACTAAATAATTCGCTAAAATCTGTCTGAACATGCGTCGGCAATCCAGTGCTTTGAGTGAATCCCTTCGCAATCCCCCCCAAGACAAACTCCAAAACAAAGCAAAGCCTCTCAGAAAGACGGCAAACAGCAGCATCCTGTATGTGATCCATGACATTAGCCGAACCGCATAAATATTCCTATGTTTTTTCTTCTCAGGATCTAAATACATGTTGTGTGAGTGAGCGGGTCTGAGACTGAGGCGATCTGAAAATGTACTCGATTCTTTGTAAAAAGCAATTATTGCAATGCAAAAACAAGTATGCAGTTCGATAATCTTTCAAAGACAATTAAACACAATTCTACCTAAATGTGTATATATGTGTTACTTTGCATTTCCGCTTTACCAGGTAACCCTACTACATGTCTCGAAGGACAGCTACAGCGAAGCTGCTTAAGCGACACACTTTCCATTCAGGAAACTAGCCGACCTGTGCTCATGATCCCCAAAAGTTGATCCTTAACTCCATGAATAGCTTGGCTTCCAGTCTGGTTAGCACTAACTTCGTTGATATTCTTTTCCAAGATGCATTGTCAATTCCTGGGTCCAGGAGAGAAGGACGCGTCCAAAATAATCCACAGCAAATCCATGTTTTCAACGAAAAAAATAGGTGGAAAAACTCTTCTCAGCACCCTCTTGGTCGGTTTTCGCTGCTCACATTCAGACCTCGGCGTTGTATCAATTCGCCAATCGCCACTGAGCGTTTTGCCTCTAGCTAAGAAGCTTCTTCAAACGTCCACTAGGGGCGCTTCGCCACTGCCACTTGTAACACGAGCACGAGACTTGCGCCCTGGTTGGCTCAAGACAGCGGTGCATTTTGGGTGTTGGAGTTTTATTAAGAAACGGCGCTCTGCGCCTCCAACATGTACACAACTTCCAGATCGCGATTGACTACATCGGACTACAATCCCAGAATGCGTGACGATTAGATAACCGATGGTGGACCGCAATGACTGAGGAGTTTGATGAAGATGTGGTGTTTGAGGTTCGTGCAGCATTTGCAGGCGTTTTGTTGATATGAGTGCGCGGTGTGCAGTAGCAGTCAATATGGAAACGTGCGTCTTCATTGCACATGCATATTATAGCTATTAATATTCAATAGTCAATCCATTACAGTCGCTGCGTGTGACAAAGCCACCTAGTCTACGCACGGTTACATGTTGACCTATTACTATTAGCTTGCATGCTACTAGTTGGCTAGCTTGCTAATTTGACTGTCAAATACCCATAGCCTGTGCTATGGTATTAGTTTGCTAGCTAGTTAGCTAAGTTTACGTTCATGATCATGACCATTTTGAAGACGGGGAGCGATTTGAATGATTTCAGATTTTACTTCCACACACCGTTATGTCCATCGTGTTTCCTTTAAATGCAACCAACGACGTGTGCAATTTAATGTTATAGTTCGCCAGCAAATGTAGCTAGCTAGAATAATCACACTAGCTTGTTAAAAGCGTTCGTCTTTATAGCTAACGTAGCTCGCTGCTTGTAGGCGCTTGCTATCTAGCTAACCTTAGCAGTCATGAAGCGATAATTCCTTTCAGGTGTTTTCACGTAGCGGTAGCATGGGCACCTGGGGTTAAATGGGTCTGTGTTTTTAGCATAAAGGGAGCAGGAATGAGTGTTGCTTCAGATGACGTTGCTAGCTAGATTGTTAAATTAATTAAACGTGACAGTGAACAATTCAAAACAAGCTACTGCCGGTACATTACATTACAGGCATTTGGCAGACGCTCTTATCCAGAGCGACGTACAACAAAGTGGTAGATATGTGTATTCCCAAGACACAGTGGTTGGTATTAAAAATGATAACTGACTGACTACATTACTAATGTCATTAGCTTTGTGAACAACTACGTCTGGAAAATGCCACATTTGGTTGACTGCCACCGCTGTTTAAGAACGAATTCAGACCAATCGAGCGATCAGCAAGGTGCACTCATAAAGATGTATACTTCACCTTCTTATTTTCATATTATTGTACTTGTTGGGGTGTTTTAAAGCAGATAAGTTGTCTTATGTTTTCAGTCACGTTTGTAAGTCTTACAGAGATAAATGGCTATTAGTTACGTTGTTTTCCATAACAATCCCCTTCTTCCAAATTGGTCAGTTCAAAAAGTGTCAGAGATTCCACAAAGAAATGTGCTAATATAATACGGACTACAGAGTAATATACATAAATATGATCAATTAAAATGTTTATTTTTGAAATATGAATATTATTATACTAAATTCATAAACCGGGCTACATGTATGTGTGGGTTAAAGGTTAGTGTCTTATGTTGCTTTGGCAAATACAATTTGACAATATATTCCAACTTTAAACAAACATGTCTCTACAATTAAGTTATTTTATATCAAGATGTAAATTTTTGCCAAATCTTTATAAGAGGTTTCTTTACGCCAAATTTCATGTAAAGCAAAAAGGGTCATGCCAATTTCATGTTTTTGGAATTTCCAATAAGCTTTGATTTGGCTTTAATGCATCAACTACGGAAATGTTGCCGAAGTTTTTTCACGTTCTGATGTTTTCTGATTTCACTTCAAATTCCAGTGGTAATATATGATTTCAAGTCAAGCTTTTTTTTTTTTTCTTTACTAAGAAGCACATGGCTAGGAAGAGTTGGGTTACATTACATTACAGGCATTTTGCAGACGCTCTTATCCAGAGCAACTTACACAGTTTCACATTTCTTTACATACAATCCATTTATACAGCTGGATATTTTACTGAAGCAATCCAGGTTAAGTACCTTGCTCAAGGGTACAACGGCAGTGCCCCACCTGGGATCGAACTTGCAACCTCTGAGTTACAAGCCCAGCTCCCTAACCATTGCACTACACTGCTCCCTAACCATTACACTACACTGCTCCCTAACTCCCTAACCATTACACTACACTGCTCCCTAACCATTACACTACACTGCTCCCCATAACCATTAACACACTACACTGCTCCCTAACCATTACCATTACACTACACTGCTCCCTAACCATTACACTACACTGCTCCCTAACCATTACACTACACTGCCGCCATTAGGTCTTCTCATGCAGTACGTGGACCTTTGTGGACCTCAGGCTTCAGGTTCTGAGTCTGCAGTACAGAACTCTTTTTCCATGTGATATATTTGTTCCTTTTACTTTACATATCCTTCAATGAATCCTTCAACTTTACCCAATCCCTCAAATAAGCAAAATAAATTGGTTGTCAGATGGTGAAACAGTATATAATCTTTGTGGCATGGGAACTAGGTTGTCATGTTTCTACACGCTCTCCTGATCAATATTCTCTTGATCATAGGCCCCTTACCTTATTGAATGACAGGCGTGGTGTAACCTAAAAAGTTTACTTCATCTCACTATGCCTTCAAAATGGGACTGTTGGCCACTTGAGTGGAAATTCACCCCCTGGAGCCTGGCTGGTCTACCAGTTTTGATGGGGAGGGAAGCCAGCAAGACGTTTGCTGCGCAGCCAGGCCAGAGTGGCTCTGGCTGGGAGTACTCTGGAATTAGCTGTCTGCCCCGGGAGGGGGGAAGCCAGCAAGACGTTCGCTCGCACAGGGCTCTGGAGTAGCAGAACTACGAGGAGGATTGACCTCGGAGGACTAGCGGGAGTTGGGAGGGGCTACGAAATTGGGAGAAAAACAGGATAAAATCTGAAACAAAAAATAAATTAATAATAATAATAATAATAATTCACCCCCTGCTCAGACAGGAGACATAGAGTCGAAAGCTCTTTACTGAAATCCATCTGTAATGATCAGCTGCTTATTAGTACCAAGGGTGTGAAATGGGAAGCTTTGTGTGAATCAGGATTTTCCTCTTTTCCACAGTGCACATTTCAGAATGCATGCCAAAAAAACAAGGAACAGGATAGTGGGGGCTGGCCGTTGTCATGTGAATAACACGTCTCTGTTTTTTTAAGACCTTCCTTTTGAATGAAAGATGGCCCTACATTTCCTCTGCTTAATAGGCCTATGATGGAACGATGGTGTAGGGACTGAATTTCTGTTAATCTCACTGTCTTTTATGGTGGAGTGATAAAACCACAGCCTCTATATGTTTTGTTTCCAGTAGCTCTTTAACATGGATGTATCAGTCATTCCCGAGGAAATAAAGGATATGGCTTGAATGTAACGTAACCTTTAGGTTCTGCAATGTCTAAGGGCGACAATGTAGTGTAATGGTTAGGGAACTGGGCTTGTAACTGAGGTTGCTGGTTCAATTCCCAGGTGGAGCACTGCTGTTGTTTAACCTGAATTGCTTCAGTGAAATATCCATTTTACATTACATTTACATTTTAGGCATTTAGCAGACGCTCTTATCCAGAGCAACTTACACAGTTTACATTTCTTAACATACAATCCATTTATACAGCTGGATATTTTACTGAAGCAATTCAGGTTAAGTACCTTTAGCTCAAGGGTACAACGGCAGATGTGTCCCACCTGGGAATTGAACCAGCAACCTCTGAGTTACAAGTCCAGTTCCCTAACCATTATACTACATGCCGCCCAATTTATGTCCAGCTGTATAAATGAATTGTATGTAAAGAAATGTAAACTTTGTAAGTTGGTCTGGATAAGAGCGTCTGATAAATGCCTAAAATGTAAATGTAAAAATGTAGAACAGCTTGGTTTGGATTTGTGTGTGAGTAAATCCGTTTGGAGGCTCTAACTGCCCCCCCAACTCTTCTCTCTCCAGAATTCTCCACTGTTCCAGTACTTGCAGGATCTAGGACACACGGATTTCGAGGCATGTCCGACAGTGTCACAGGAGGAAGAACAATGCGCAGGGGGAGAGGAGGGGCCCTTCCCTCAGGATGTGCCCCCCCCCCCAGAGTGAGTGCCACCCCCCTCGCCCCGTGAGTCAGTTCCAGGCTCTTTCCTCTCCGCAAGGCTGTCTGTGCTCATTCACCCCTTTGCTTTTTCTTCTCGTCATCCTCTCTCCTGGACCAGACAGCAGACTGGCCCGCTCCTCTGGTGCCGCCCCTCATGGCCTTCAAACCTAGCCTCAACTGGTGTCACGGTCAGCTGAGACCAATGGCAAAGGTCAAAGGTCACTCAGGCTCAGCCGTAGTCATAATGGTCCCTTCCACGTTGTGTCCCTTCTATTAAGTCTGGGTCATAGTTATAGGCACCATTTAAATAAGAGGGTTGAAATAAGTTTAGAGCTCAGTGGAAAACAAACTAACAGTTTTGTGACAACTAACAGTTTTGTGACAACTAACAGTTTTGTGAGTTTTCCCCTGTGTAATGGACAAGAGGAAAATGATATTCTGTGTTCACCCTCCGCTTAAAATCACAGTATTTTGGATTTGGAATGTAGTGCAGGAGAAAACTAAAAGAAAGAGTGAGCAGTGCTCAGTGCCTCTCCTCTTCCTCCATATCGAACTCCTGCTGTTAGGAATCTGCTGGTTCCCGTCATCATATCACAGACCCAGGGACAACCAATGGCATTGGCACATGGAGGGTATCCTGTCTGTCTGTCTGTCTGTCTGTCTGTCTGTGCATCTGTTGCAACGTGTGTTTGTTTGTTTGTCTGTTTTCCTGTCCAGAAGCTTTCTCATTTTATATAGGGGATAAGCCCTAATTGTTATGGCACATGTATTGGGGGGACAGACTGTGGATGTTAGCCTCACAAGCTGAGTTTGACATCAAAGCTGAACTGCACTGGTTTTACCATCTCTGCTGTGTGGGGCGGGCGTTTCTGATGAGGGGCTGGGCTGATAGAATGCAGCAGAAACAGAATGATGATGAAGGAGGAGAGGAGGAGTTCAGAAACACAGCACAAGGTGTTTACAGTACACAGGAAATCAGGAAGGGGGAAAAGAGTATTATTCAGGTCACATGCTCATGACTCCATTTGGAAAGCAGCATAATTGCTGGATGTGCCGACTATGTTTCTGTGGCACTTCTCATTTCACTTGAAACTCCTTCAAATTCCATTTGTGAAGGAGGGCAATTCTGAGGCCTTAGGAGAACTAAGAAACGTGTTATTCACTTTCAGTCTGTAGCCAACAACCTGATCGAGTAATTGAGAATGTGTCTGTGTTACTTGTTTAAGTTTCTATGGTCTATTCAGTTCTGTTTGTATCTTTGTGCTAGTGAAGTGGGTTTTTTTGGATGAGGAGGAGGGAGGTAAGATGTCTGTCTGTCTCATGGCGTCCACAGTGGTTTGGTTGTGCCTCTTCAGGTCTGAACTCACACACATTCTCCTTTATCTCTGGGCTGTAAATGTTGTTGTGCCCTTTGGAAAGAAAACCTGTGCCAGTGGCCGATTTCCTCCGGGAACTGTCCTGCTTGTGACACAGTTGCACTGTGCAGTGTAGAGCTGGAATTCCAAGAGCTCTTCCTGGTGTGCTGTGTTTCCTGTAGGCCAGATAAAAGGGCTGCCAGCACCAATCAAATGTTGTTATGCATATGTTCGCTTTTTTAGCCTTCCAAGCCCAAAGTGCGGAAGCCTATTGTTCTTGCATACCCACTTTCTTCAGTTTTTTTGCCACATGGACTTCTATATCGCCAAAACTCGGCAAGCATGTCCCTCTTGGCGTGAACTCGCGCATGGAACATTGTGGAAGCGTTCGCCCAAAAGCCAACCCGCTACGCCGCGAAACCACGCCTTTTTTGCATGATTTTTGGCGATACAGGCCTCCCAAGGCCAACATGGCAGAACATAATAATTAGGTTGTCTTTAGTCCTCAGCAAGTGTAGTATCTAAATTGCGAAGGAATAAGCAATCGCACATACGTTTAAGAGTGATTTGGGATATATTTTATTTTTTACAAAATAGCGGCCTATATATCCACAATTGGCAGACTAGGATACCTTAAAATCGGCATCGGCATTGGGCAAAAAAAAAAAATAAATAGAATAGCCAGGTATTGGTAGTATCAAGATATATCAAGATATACATATTGTATTGTGACAATTGTACTGCAATGCTTGCCGTATCAATGTGGAATCCAGCTCAATTGTTTCTTTGTGATGTTAGTGTATATGTCTTGTTTGTCTGTGCTCTGTGTCTGTGTCTGTCTGTGTGCGTGTGCATGTGTGTGCGCGCCCATATGCATCTTTTAAAGGAGATTCCTTAATCTGAGGTGTGAGGCTAAGGTGTTCAATTTTGCGGGCACATTCAGTCAGACTAACAGCCAGAAAAGTTCATCTTTTATAAGACAGGCTGTGAATCCCTGCACATCTCTGCTGAAAAATTCAGCAGGCTGTGAGCAAGAGGCCATTTTATTTCCTCTACAGCCTGCAATCTTCAGTCAGGTGACACACTTGACTTCCAGGTCTGATGGATTGTTTGTTTTGTGTCTCAGGCAGCGCAGTCATTTAAGGCTGCAGCAGTAGTGTAAACAGTGCCGAAGTGTTGATTGATTATAGTGTTGTTTATAAGGCTTATCTATTGATTGGTTTAGGACAGAAACGTACCGTTGAAGGTTTTCTTACACAACTGGCAGAGTTCTCTTCATCCATACTCCCCTGTCTCAAAACACAAGCCACTGGATGTCTAAGGTGCCTGTGCATCTGTAGTGTCTTCAAATGAGGGAAGTGGTGAAGGATGTGAGGTCCGAGATTTCTCTGTTGAGTCCTTCCATGTACCGTCCAGCAGGCTGATGCTGAGCCACTCGCTCTCACGCTGTCCTGTTGGTCAGAGTGGGTGGGGGAGCGTGGACCCGGTCAGACCCAGGTAACCATTACATTACATTTTAGGCATTTAGCAGATGCTCTTATCCAGAGCGACTTACACAGTTTCACATTTCCTTACATACAATCCATTTATACAGCTGGATATTTTACTGAAGCAATTCAGGTTAAGTACCTTTAGCTCAAGAGTAAAACAGCAGTGTCCCCACCTGGGATCGAACCTGCAACTCTTGCGTTACAAGCCCAGTCCCTTAACCAATCACACTGCTGCCCTTCCCTATTCTCTGCTGCTGATCCATCGCGCTCTTCTGCGCCTGCAGTCTGTGAAAGAGCCAGAGACAGGGGCGGGCCCAGACCACTTTAACAGGGGCGGGGGCCCAAGAGTGGCACAGAACCACACAGGGTGTGATGTGATTGACAACCTAATAACCTGTCAAGAGCCAGATGAAGTAGGGTGGCCAACCACAGTTCTGTGGGGCCGGGTGCCCCTCCCTGGACACGCCCCTGACCAGAGGTGGGCCCTTCAGTCTCGAACTAAGACTAGTGGGAGTAATTGGCTACCAAAGTGGGAGAAAATCAGAAAACAAATTAAAAAATTAAAAATGAATGGGTAGTCTGTGATGTGCATAAATACTCTCTTCCAGTGGGAGGGTGAGTGGTGGTAGGTGCTCCAGAGTGGGAGGGTGAGTGGTGGGAGGTGCCCCAGAGTGGGAGGGTGAGTGGGGGTAGGTGCCCCAGAGTGGGAGGGTGAGTGGTGGTAGGTGCCCCAGTGGGAGGGTGAATGGTGGGAGGTGCTCCAGTGCTGATCTCTCGAGGCAGTAGGTGCTACAGTGCTGGGTTCACAAGGTCAGAAGGGGTCGTTTACGTCCCTCTCTTACTGAGGTTGGGGGGCCTGAGGTTGGGGGGGAGGGTGTGTGCCGGGCCCCTTCCCTGCCCTGTTCCCATGCTCTCAAGACCTTTGGAATTTAGCCCACGGGATGAAACAGCCCTGGAAGAGCCGAGGGGTCCATTACTGTGTGCTGTCAGGGTCAGGAGGTGTAAGCCTATACCTTTATGGAAGGGCGGCAGTGTTAACATAATGGTTAGGGAGCTGGGCTTCTAACTCAGAGGTTGCAGGTTCAATCCCAGGTGGGGACACTGCTGTTGTATCCTTGAGCTAAGGTACTTAACCTGAATTGCTTCAGTAAAATATCCAGCTGTATAAATGGATTGTATGTAAAGAAATTTGAACTGTAAGTCGCTCTGGATAAGAGTGTCTGTTAAATGCCTAAAATGTAATGTCATGTAAAAGTCAGGGCATGGAGGTGTAAGTTAGAGGCCTTATAATGCGAGGGTCGTGTGTGTGTGTGTGCGTGCGTGCGTGCGTGCGTGTGTGTTGGTGTTGGTGTTGGTGTTGAGGTTTGGTAAACTTCACTATAGACCAGCACTATAAAAGCAGGCTGTGTTCCCTCATGTGACAGAGGCTGGGTCACACTGTGCTTCATGAAGATGTCCACACTGAGACACGCCACATCGCCTGACCACCTCAACCTTTATTGCAGCTAACGTCTCAGTGTGAAGCTCATTGTGCTACATAGTCATAACTTCCTTGCTCCTCAGTGATGTATTTCAAAGGTATGTATTTTAAAGTGCTGTTTGAATGTCCAGTACTGTGTATGACATGAACAGGGAGCATTGTGCATAGCGCCTATCTTTATTGCAGGCCACTAATTAGCATTTGCATTTGGTGATATGGAGTAGACGACGTTGGACTCCTTTGTTTTTGCCGTCTAATAAACCGTAGGACTGAACGTTCATGGAGATCTGTGCTGGTGGGAGTTTACACTGTGGCCGCTGTGGACTCCATTCACTTGTTAATACGGCGCGCCTCCCTCCTCTACGGCCTTTTCACACCGCGGAGGGGCGAGCACAAAGCACCTGGAATGTTCTTCGCTCTGCTTCGCGATCAGAATGATAAAAAAGAGGCTGAACGAGGAAGGAACCAGGAAGTGAACAGAATAGTAGATCCGGAGCAGGGCTGGCAGCTGCGGCTGAGTAGGCCTGCTGGCCGGGACCTACCTACCGTTGAGGCAGGCGCCTTGGGCTGAGATGCACAAGGGAAATACCCGGTATCAGGGAGCGTGATGTTAACCTTGTAAGTCATCCTGAGCAAGCGTGTCTTCCCAGCAAAGTTAGGGTTAGTAATAACAAACGAAGGGGAATCCCTGTTACCCATTGGAAATGGATGGAGGTTGAAAACCAGGGGAAAATAGCCAGCTGTCTGGGCCATGTGTTGTCATCTGATATCCTGGTCCTAAGTGCCTCACACACCCGCTCCCACACACGCACGCACGCACACACACACACACACACACACACTCCCACGCACGCACGCACGCACACACACATTTGAAACATATTCCCCCACACTCCTCACCAATGTGAAAGGTAAAAGCACATGCTAGCCCACATACAGTAAGTTCTGTAAGTATAGGAAAAAAATATGTTTATTTCAGACCTGTTGGAGGTCTAGTGCAGGAATGGAGCAGTCTCACAAGGAAAATGTATCATCGGTGGACGTCTGTGCATCCTCAAGCTCAGGTCAGCCTGCACAGCAGACATGACGTTGCAGTCATCAATCTTGTTTGGACTGCTATTGACCCCGATCCACCATGCCCTTTGTTAGCATTCTCCCTCGGCCAATCAGAGCACTGGAGCTTCCACACATTATAGGTAATATGGCCTCCCCTGGGAAAGTGTTTACCATATGTAAGTGTTGGCCATGTTACACACAGTCTTTTACACCGGGTAATTGGAATCGATCTTTTCGCATACCTCTCCGAGATGCATAGACACCATCAGAGAGGTCAGAGCGCAGGGTCAGCCATAGTACGGCGCCCCTTGGGAATTTAGGAGTTCAGTGCCTTGCTCAAGGGCACTTCGGCAGTGCTCCAGGAAGTGAACTAGCATCACTCCGGTTTCCAGTTCATTGTTTTTTCATTGGCCTTCCTGGGATTCGAACCAGCAAGCCTCCGCTAACCCATATCGCTAATCAATGAGCCACTGTTGCCCTCTTAATAGCGAAGCCATCCCTTATATCCATCCATATATTCTCGTGTTCCCTGCCATTTCAAGACCGCCTTTTCCGGGGCCTCCCGCGTGGTCTAGCGGTAAGAGCGTTCAACGCTGTCCACGGCGACCAGGGTTTGATTCCACCGGTCGCGCCAGTTTCGGCTCTGGCCGGGAGTGCCACTAGTGGGCGGCAATTGGTTGTCCGCCCCAGGGAGGGGGGGAGGGATAAAAGCTGAAGGAAAGCTGCATATCTGAGTGGTTGTGTGTCGGAGACAGGCTTCGACCTAGGCGGGCACTGGCTCGAAGGAGGCAGTGCAGCGCTCGCTACTGGCCGAACTACGGCAGCGAGTTCTTATACGAGGGAGGGGACAATTGGCACGAATAAAGAGAGATAATTGGATACTTAAAAAGTTGGGGAAAATAAGGGGGGGAAAAAGAGGGCCTTTTCCCCTCACCACTGGTATATAGAAAAAAGTATTTGAGACTTCCTTCTGCATGGAGATTATTAGACTCTCAATTTCGTTTGTTGTCAGCTGGTTTATGGGGGAGGGCACGTTTTGCATCGGTGAGCTGATGGAGATCTGTGGGTCAGAAAAGGGAGTTTGGTGGTGGGGGGTGAAGGGGGGGGAAGTGCCCCTCAAGAGGGGAGAAGTGTGTGGGGGTAGTAAACAGGGAGTAACAGACAATCACAAAGGCATTATTGGCGTCTGAAAGAGCTTGTTTCCTGTGGCAGTTTACCAGCTCCTGGAATAAAGAGCCCTTCTGGCAGCATTGGAAGGCAGGATTGTGGGGACATGCAGAGTGGCTAATTTGGGCTGTTCTGTAGAAGCCTGAGAAAGTGGTGCGTATGCAGTGCCCATGTCAATGTCAGTGAGCCCCACTGCGTGTCTCAGTGCAGTTAAACCTGTGCTGTGAAACATGGTTCAATGTCTCCGCTGGGCCAGGAGTGGAATGCAAATGCAAATGACACAGTGAAGCATTCAAGATGATTTCCTTTCTTCTTTTTATTTTGAAAGGCCGATAGATAAAAAGCGTGGTCAGTAGCTGGGAAAGTGGAGTTTGTGTGTGTGTGTGTGGGTGGGTGTGTGTGTGTGTGTGTGTGTGTGTGTGTGTGTGTGTGTGTGTGTGTGTGTGTGTGTGTGTGTGGTATGTGTGTGTGTTGTGTGTGTCTGTGTGTGTGTGTGTGTGTGTGTGTGTGTGTGTGTGTGTTTGGGTTTGTGTGTGTGTGTGTGTGTGTGTGTGTGTGTGTGTGTGTTGGGTTTCTGTGTGGGTGTGTGTGGTGTGTGTGTGTGTGTGTGTGTGTGTGTTGGGGGTGTGTGTGTGTGTTTTGGTCACTGGTCACCTCTATTCTACGCTGTGCCAGCTGATCTGAACACAACCCCCATCTTCTGTTGCTTTGCAGGGAGGCCTTTTCTGGAGACTGGCTGATGCCTTGGGGAGACCGAGCCTCTTCCACCAGGGCAGTGTGACTGAAAGTCTGGAGCAGCAGCTGGTGAGGAACTTCATGATTATGGGCTTTGAGTCATAAAAGAGAGTGTGACACTATACCTACATTTCCTAACACTGCCTGAAACACAACAAAGGCAAATAGACCTGCCAGTGCCTGACAGACAATCTAGTAACCTCTAATTGTTAAAGAAAAAAACAAAAGTTTTATACAATTACTCTTTACTGCTATCTATTTTTATATGCATGTATGTCATGCCAGTAGGGAGTAAAGAGTTTCCAATAATTTTCAGGTACATTTCTATGGAATTTGCCCATCAAGAAAAGCAATTGAATCATATATTTTTTTAGATATATATTTTAACTTGTCTTCTTAAAATTACTAACAGAGCTGGAGTCTTAAATAATTAAACTGTTTTGTATCGCTTTTTTATTTTTCTGGCTTTGTTTGTGTGTCACAAAGTTCTGTGTGTCTGAAAGACACAGCTTCTGCTTCCATCGCATGATTGTCAAGAAAACATTTAGTCAGAGCGTCCAACCTGCTACAATCGGGCTGATCAACTGTAGTTCCACAGACACATTCCATTGTAATTTAGGTAAATTGTTAATGGTATAATAGAGTGATGATGATATAGTGAAAATGTTTGCTGAATAGATAGTTCGATTTTGTAGCTATGCTAGCTAAACTTAGCAAGCATTTATGCACTGTTCAAAGACAAGTTATCTAGCTAGCTATCAATCAATCAAATTTATGTCACACATTTCTTACAAGAAGTGCAACTCAAAGTGCTTCAAAAAGGGAAAGAAAATACAGAAAATATTTAAAAGGATTCTTATTTATATTGAATATCCAGTAACGGTTACATAGGTTTGCCTATGCCCGCCAGACTTAAATAAAAGCAATGTAAAGTGTTTAAAAGAAATTAAAAACGGTGTTAAAAAGATTAAGTAAAAGCAATGGTAAAAAGGTGTGTTTTGAGTTTCCTTTTAAAACTGTCCACAGTTTCAGCTTCTCTAAGAACCTGAGGGAGGTAGTTCCAGAGCTTTTGGCCCATAGTGGGCCCATCCTCTCCAAGTGATTTAGTTCTAATTCTAGGTATTTGT
>JAINUG010000273.1:650000-695000 GCA_029706075.1 Aldrovandia affinis | reverse complement strand
AGTAGCGTTCGCGGTGTAAATGTGTGCCGTTTCGAGGGGCTTGAGGGTAGCGTAGCGTAGCGCGCGTTGCGTTGTGTTTTGTGTGCCGTTTTAATTGTCGTCTCCACAGAGTCCCGTGTGCAGATTTTGTGTTTAATGTCACGACAGAGCCGGTCTGGGACGTCTGCACAGTTGTATCACGGTTTCACTTCTCAAGTTTGCTCGACAGGGTGAGTGCGGCCCGTCCGTTTCACAGAGCGGGACACGCGCGGAGCCAGCAGCTCCTGGGCCTGCGGAGGGCCTCGTACCGCGTCCTGCGCTCCGCCTTCAGGGCCTGCCGCCTGGCCACCTGCCACATGCTCAAGTCATATCCTACCGCCGCTCAGCCCACCGGGCGGCATGGCAACCAGCGCAGGATGCAGGGTCACCCCGCCCAGGGCGGCCCAGGGCACAGGCTCGGAAGGATCCACTCGACCTGCCTTTCTTCCCCTTCCTCTTTTCCCACCCCCTCTCTCTCTCTTTCTCTCTCTTCTCTGTCTCTGTCTCTGTCTCTGTCTCTGTCTCTGTCTCTGTCTCTGTCTCTCTCGTCTCTGTCTCTGTCTCTGTCTCTGTCTCTGTCTCTGTCTCTGTCTCTCTCTCTCTCTCTCTCTCTCTCTCTCTCTCTCTCTCTCTCTCTCTGTGTCTCTGTCTCTGTCTCTCTCTGTCTCTGTCTCTGTCTCTCTCTGTCTCTCTCTGTGTCTCTCTCTCTCTCTCTGTCTCTCTCTCTCTCTGTCTCTGTCTCTGTCTCTGTCTCTGTCTCTGTTTCTCTGTCTCTCTCTGTCTCTGTCTCTGTCTGTCTCTGTCTCTGTCTCTGTCTCTCTCTCTGTCTCTCTCTCTCTCTCTCTCTCTGTCTCTGTCTCTGTCTCTGTCTCTGTCTCTGTCTCTGTCTCTGTCTCTCTCTCTCTCTCTCTCTCTCTCTCTCTGTCTCTGTCTCTGTCTCTGTCTCTGTCTCTGTCTCTGTCTCTCTCTCTCTCTGTCTCTGTCTCTGTCTCTCTCTCTCTCTCTCTCTCTCTCTCTCTCTCTCTCTCTCTCTCTCTCTCTCTCTCTCTCTCTCTACGTCTGTCCGTCTGTCTCTGTCTCTCTGCCCTTCTGTCTCCCATTCTCTTAGTCTTACTGTAATTCGTTGAACATGAGAATACAGAATGACGGGGCTTCCCGGGTGGTCTAGCGGTTACAACGTTCGACGCTGGCCACTGCGACCGGGGTTCGATTCCACCGGTTGCGCCAGAGTCTGCTCTGGCCGGGAGTGCCACTAGGGGGCGGCAATTGGCTGACCAGGGAAGCCGATATGAGTTTGCTGTGTATAGGAGTGGCTCTGGAGTACCGGAGTTTGGTGAGTACCACAGCTTGGTGAGTGCGATACTTCGCCCGTCACTGCCGGTCTCAGGGCTACGGCAGCGAACTCACAATATGAGGGGGGGGGATTGACATGAAAAGAGAGGGTGTAATTGGCTACTAAATTGGGAGAAAATGGGATAAAATCAGAAAAAAAAAAAAAATAGAACGTGCCCAGATAAAGAGTATCCGGTTCATTGGAGGATGCATTTTAAGGGCGAAGCAGCATCTGAATAGTGCCTGATGAATGTTGAATGTTTGTCTGGTTAGCAAAGCTGTCCACATTTCCCTTAACCCTCTCCGCCACGTGAACTCCGATGAACTGTCGACGGTGCCACTGAGATCCTGGGGGAGGAGCGCCTGAACGTGACAAACGGACGCCTCCCGCGTCGGTGATCGCCTGTCACCTGCACGCTGAAAACGAGCTGGGCCTGGGCCTGGGGTAACGAGGAGCGCCACACTGACGGCTTCATCTGTAACGCAGGTGCAGGAGCTGAACGGCTTCATCTGTGACGCCACGCTACAGCCTCTTCATCTGCTCAAGGTGATCGCCTGTCACCTGTCACGCCACTCTTCATCTGTAACGTCACACTTCCATTTGCTGTCTGTGAATGTGCACCTGTTACTCCAGCGAGCCTGCAACCTCTCCTTCCTCCTCCTCAGCTACGTGCATTTCATCTTCTAACTCCTCTCCACCTCCATCTCCATCTCCCCCTCCTCTCCATCTAACTCCTCTCTCTCTCTCCTCCTCCCTCTCTCTCTCTATCTCCCTCTAACTCCTCTCTCTCTCCATCTCCCTCTAACTCTCTCCATCTCTCTCCATCTCCCCCTCTCACTTCTCTCTGTCTCCCATTTCTCTCTCGTGTTTAATCCTGTGATCTTCTCGTCACTCTGTCCGGGACCGCCGTCTGTCTCCCCACGCTTCATCCTCGCAGACAGCGGCCATCTTCCCGATCCTCTGCTTTGCTCTGCTCTGCTGCTGTGCTGTGGTTCCCAGTCTGTCTTGCGGGGTGGGGAATGTGAGCTTGTGAAAGTCGGGCGGGTGGGCACAGTGCTGATGAGGGCAGAAGGCTTTTGCATTAACTGTTTGCATGTATTTTTTGCCTTTTATTTATTTAATTGTTTTGCACCATGAATGTAATTCCTGTGTTGCTTTTATTTACTTTTATGTGAGGTGGCCTTGGGTGTCCAGAAAGGCGCCAATGAAATAAAATGCATTGTTATATTATTATTATAAGGCAGTTAAAACTGCCCCATGCCACAGTGTGTCAGAGTGACAAATGAAGATGGCAAAAAGGATCAATAACCAATAAAGTGTTGTTGCTTGCAGTGATTTTTACATGCAAATTAACAGTTTGCCATCAAGCATTTAAGGCCAGTGTCCTTGTCAATGTGTGTTAGTTTTTTTCCCCCTCTGAATTTTGATGATTATTAATTTAAAGATCTGTAATGCTGGCCTCCCGGGTGGTCTAGTGGTTCCAACGTCCGACGGTGGCCATGGTGACCAGGGTTCGATTCCCCGTTGCACCAGAGTCGGCTCTGGCCGGGAGTGCCATCGGGGCGGCAATTGGCTGTCTGCCCCAGGGAGGGGGGAGGGAAGCCGACACAGTTCGCTGTGCACAGGAGTGGCTCTGGGGTACCGGAATTACAGTCGACAGCTCGGCGAGTGCTGTCTCGGAGGAGGCAGCGCTTTGCCGTTGTCACTGCCGGTCACAGGGCTACGGCAGCGAACTACGAGGGGGATTGAACTAAGCACACGGGTGATTGGCTACCAACGGGAGAAAAACGGGAGAAAATCAAAAATCAAAAATAATAATAAAAAAATGATCTGTAATGTGTGTGCATGTACAGATAACCACAGCAAGTTTTCTTCGTTTCGAGGGACTCCTCAGTTGGTTCTGGTTTCACCTCACGGCCGATCCACAGTGGGTCTCCAGGCCATGCTGGTTCAGTTTTGCGCTTATTGTCCCTCTGGTGTTGCCGTCCGTCCGTCCATCCAGGTGCTGTTCCAGCTGTGGGTGGGTCAGAGCTCTGAGTTCTTCCGCCGGCTGGCGCTGCTGCTGTCCCCCGGCCAGGAGTGTCGGAGCGCCGGGGCCGAGGCCGGGGCCGGGGGGGTCCGGGACGTCCAGCTCACGCACCGGGCGGTCGCCGAGGTGACGGCCCCCCTCTGCCGCGCCCTCTCCGGTTGCCTGGGCGACCTGCAGCGCAGCTACGACTTCCACCGATACTTCGAGACGCAGCAGCAGCAGGCTCAGGGCCCGGAGCGCGCCCGCGGCGGCCGGCAGACCTGCCGTGAGCTCAGCGTTCTCCACACCTCCGTGCGCAGCCTGCAGCTCCACCTCAAGGCCCTGCTCAACGAGTGCGTGCCCCCGACTCCTCCGCCCCCACCTGCTCGGCCTCGGCCAATTATCCGCTAGCGCTGTGATCGCATCATTAGCCTCTCCCATCTCACCTGTAGCGGCAAAGCAAAGTGGTTTTGTGTGGCTCAGTTGGTAGAGCACAGCGTTGGCAACGCTTAGGTTGTGGATTCAATTCTGGTCCGGCTGGCAGTGTAGTGTAATGGTTAGGGGGCAGCTGGGTTTGTAACTCAGAGGTTGCAGGTTCAATTCCCAGGTGGGGCACTGCTGTTGTACGCCTGAGCTAATGGTACATAACCTGAATTGCTCCAGTAAAATATCCAGCTGTATAAATGGATTGTAAAGAAATGTAAACTGTGTAAGTCGCTCTGGATTTTTAGGCATTTAGCAGACACTCTTATCCAGAGCGACTTACACAGTTTACATTTCTTTACAATCCATTTATACATCTGGATGTTTTTACTGAAGCATTCAGGTTATGTACCTTGCTTAAGGGTACAGCAGCAGTGCCCCCACCTGGGAATTGAACCTGCAACCTCTGAGTTACAGGCCCAGTTCCCTAACCATTACACTACACTGCCGCCCCAATGCCTGAAGCAAAGCGGTTTAATGTCACACAGCTGCCAATGCTGTGCCCTGGCGGTTCATGCCCTGACAGACGGCAGTGTGGTCTGGATGCAAACTGGAAAATTTGGGTTTTGTATGTTCTCTTCAGGCTGGTTCTTTTGTTCTGAGTTTTAATTTCCTGTAAGTCTCCCAGTGCACAGTACAGTGTGGGGAGAGTTCAGTGAACTTACTGTTGAGTAAATGATGCCTGGCTGGAAATTAAAAAACAAGACAAACAAGCACACAAGCTTCATGCAGTTTTACGCGCCGTCAGAAGAAAATTGTCTATTCTAATATTTTTTTCAGCAACAAAAACTTATTTTTTCATTTCTCTTCCCCTCCAACTCCCTCACCCTCCCCATCTCCTCATATCCTCTGGGTCACCCCCCCCCCCTCCTCCTCCCTGTCCTCCCAGGATGATCATCCTGGAGGATGAGCTGGAGAAGCTGATGGTTGCCCGGGAGACGGCGGAGGTGACGTGCAGCGGGTACCAGGAGCTGCAGGACAGGCTGCGTCTGCTGCAGCCGCACATGCAGGCCAGCTCCAGCTGCTGGGACGACACCGTGGCGCAGGTGGACCGCATGCTGCGCCGAGCGACCAGCCGCCCGGACGACTCGCCCGCAGGTGAGACACGCCCGGGGGAGACGGGCGCAGGTGAGACACGCCCGGGGGAGGCAGGCCCGGGGGAGGCAGGTGCACGCACGGGAGGCAGGCGCAGGTGAGACACGCCCGGGGGAGACGGGCGCAGGTGACCCACCTACAGGTGACACACTGTGGCCATTCATGTGCAGGTGAAACACCTACAGCGTGAAAAACACAGGTGACCCACTAAAACAAGTCAAATGCAGGTATATGAATAATATAATATAATATAATATGGCATTTAGCAGATGCTTTTATCCAAAGCGACTTACAGTAGTCAACGCATACATTTTCAGTATATGTGGTCCCAGTGGGAATCGAACCCACAACCTAAGGGTTGCCAACGCCACACTCTACCTACTGAGACACACAGAACCACACTCTACCTACTGAGACACACAGAACCATGCTCTACCTACTGAGACACACAGAACCACGCTCTACCCACTGAGCCACACAGAACCACGCTCTACCTACTGAGACACACAGAACCACGCTCTACCTACTGAGCCACACAGAACCACGCTCTACCTACTGAGCCACACAGAACCAGGCTCTACCCACTGAGCCACACAGAACCACACTCTACCTACTGAGACACACAGAACCACGCTCTACCCACTGAGACACACAGAACCACGCTCTACCTACTGAGACACACAGAACCACGCTCTACCTACTGAGCCACACAGAACCAGGCTCTACCCACTGAGCCACACAGAACCACAGCAGGTGAAAGACACGCATGAAAGCCACACATGAAACATGTCCACATGAAACACGGACAGGTGATTTGTCCCTGGGTCTGATGAAAGACACCAGGATCAGGATCACTAACACACTCCCCCCTGCGGATTGAGTTTCACCTCCGCCTTTGATCGGGAGAGCTGGAGGTCTCTGTTGTTCCGCGTGTCGAGGTGCAATCTGAGACGGCTGTCCAGGGGTCATGTGCCAGTCAGGACTGGCCCCAGTATGCAGCGTGTCATTGGGATGAGTGAGGTGAGCACATGTGGATGTGGTGGGTCACTAAAGGAATGCCTGCGGTCTCAAACGGGCACCTGCCCACCTGCCATCGGTGGCCTGCTGTGCTGCTGTCTGCTCCGGTCATTTGTTCACCTTTCTTTAGACATTTCACTTATGTTGTGAAATCTGAACATTTTCGGTTATTGAATTTATCGTGTTGCCTGATAAGCTTGTCACTGCAGTATCCCATCAGGCATTGCTCTCTGGCAGTGCCCCACCTGGGAATCAAACCCACAACCTTTCGGTTACAAGCCAAGTTCCCTAACCATCATGCATCATGTGTGTGTCTGTGTCTGTCTGTCTGTCTGTCTGTCTGTCTGTCTGTGTGTGTGAGTCGACCCTTCTGTATATATCCCTTAGTCAACCCATATATGTAGTGTGTGTATATATCCTCCATACATTTCCACTTACCGTGACAAGGGAGAAGACACTGTCACACGATCACTGCCCATCTGGGTTGCTTGGGTAACGGCAGCCTGCAGGGGTTCATAAAGCAGAGGGGCGGGGGATAGGGTAACGGTCATTCGCAGGTCAGGGGCACTTTAAGGGTCCACTCATAACTCACATGGAAATAAACATTGTTACTTATTTGCATAGCGGACACTCTTATCCGTGGGGGTATCTTGCATTGTTTCCATGTTTCTTCCATACTGTGTGCAGTTACACAGACGGCTGTGGGCTGAGGTGATTTACGTGGAGCAGATCACTCGATGGTGCGCAGCCGGGATTTGAACCCGTCTTGCTCTGTTTAGTCTCTCTGTTATCAGTGAGTCCATCTCCCAAAGAGATCCAAATGTTTTATCCAACTTTTTACCATCAGGGAAATGAAATACTACACGGGGCAAGGGCAATCGTGTCGTTAGTCATTAGTGGCGGTTTCATTTGAAACCATGTGACCTGCACAACCGGTCCTGCTCAAGCTGTATAGTATAGCACAGGGTTACTCAAATCTGGCCCACGAATCCAAATCCGGTCCTGGTTTTCCTTTCTCTCCGGTGGTTAATTGAACAATTAGTGCACATGATTGGCCAGAGTGTCTTCACACCTGACTCCCAGGTAAAGGGAGGGAGGAGAAACAGCAGTGCTCGGCCCACGAGGACCAGGATTTGAGTAACACTGGTATAGTATGTAGTATATATGTCTCTCTCTCTCTCTCCAATTGAATTTAAACATATTGGTGTTTCTGCTTTATGGGGTGTTGTCTGGGAAAAAGAGGTGGACTCACCTGTAGTTTGGATGTTTTCGACAGGAACACCCGAAACGCAGAATGCCGCCCCACTGCCACCCCCACCCCCCCGACCGATCACCCTTATCCAGGACAGAGACCCCGTCCCGGAGGAACAGGTAATCATATTCGGGGGGGTGGATAGTATTTATTGGATAGACTAGAGTGGTTCCGCATGGTTGCCAAAGATTCAAAGAAGATTCAAAGATTTCTTTATTTTGTCGTTGTCTTTGTACACTTGCGTGCATAAAAAAAAAACGAAATATCGTTCCCCCCAGCCCTCAGCAGTACTACAGTAAAAGACAACAATCACAAATAGGCTCAAATATAAAAACATAAAACAGTTTGCATAAAAACAACAATGGAGCAGCAGCTGCCCAGTGGCAGCACAGTATATTAAATTACGCAAAATTACACATATTAAATTACACAGTATATTAAAATGTAGTGAAATGTAGTGTAAAGTGCCAAATGTCACTTCTAGTATTTCTCTAAGCCTGAGACCTGCTTTCCCTCTTCGCGTGTGTTTCTCTTGTGCTCAGTTGAAACAGACCCGAATTATTCGGTTTTCTAGCTACAGAATGTCTGCTGAGTTTATTTATTTTCTTGTGTTCATGTCATAACTCCATGATGTCACCTACTTGCTAAGTCAAACTACCACCACTCCTGTAAATACACCTGGAGTCTGGGCTGTGACTGTACGCAGTGCAGATTATTAATGTCTAATATTATGAAGCGTGGCAGCTGTTTGGAATGACTCAGCAGCCCGTATACTCCTGCCTCTTCAGAACTGGAGCCCATTGGACACCAACACAAACCCCAGAGCCCAGGTGCCCTTCTGTCTAGTGCTCCTGCACGACACCCGTCATCTCAGAGCAACATTTGATGCCTATTTACAGAGAGAAAAGTGTAAAGGAGGATACCTGTTCACGAAAGTCCCACATATGCTAAAAGTGACATTAGAAAATTGGTATTAGCCGATGATATGCAGTTCTGAAGTAGTGACCTACACGTCCTAGTAGGGGGTCTGTAATTGGCGATGGCTTGGTGTCTTTTTTTTATGGTTTGTCTGGTGAGAGTTGGGCTCAATTCTGATATATTTCCAAGATGAGGAGCTGGAATTGGGATCGAACTGTTGGGTGAGAGCTTTTTGATTGACTGAGTGTGAGTGGAGGTGACCTGAGGTGCACTGAGATACAGTGAAGAGCAGGGGAGCCCTGGGGACCTCATTGTGGAGTGATGTTGGGAGGAGGTGTAGGCACAGAGTTCCTGCTCTCTCTCTCTGTGGGAGAGGGGGTCCAGGAGGCGTGCTGGGTGTGTGCGTTGAGTGACAGGCAAGCTGTGCTCTCCGATTGGCCAGGAGCTGGAGGCGTACGTGTCTGACTCTGACTCGGACGAGGAGTGGCGGGGCGCGCTGCTGGACCTGCTGTCCCCAGAGGAGCGCGAGCGCCAGCGCAGGGAGAGGGAGGAGTCGTGCCGCGTCCTGCTCGAGCTCAAGTCCGTCCTGGGGATGCGGGCCTCTGAGGTGGAGCGGCAGAAGTGGAAACAGCTGCTCTTCAGCGACCAAGGTCTGCACACACACTCACACGCATACACACACACTCACACATACACACTCACGCACGCACGCACGCACGCACACACATACACACACACTATACACATACATACACACACACATACATACACACTCACACACACACACTATACACATACATACACACACACACACACACACACACACTATACACATACACACACACACACATACATACACACTCACACACACGCACACACACACACACGCATACACACACACACACACACATACACATACACACTATACACATACACACGCACACACACACACATACACACTATACACATACACATATACACATATACACACACACACGCGCTCACACATTCTGACACACACACACACACTCACAGAGAGACAAACCCCCCACATACATAAAGACAAAATGTTATAAATAGTAAAAAACTGTTTCTCTAATTCTATTTAATAAACTGTTTATGTATTTCCATTTCAAATATGACATTTTAATGAACGAAAAGTTAATGAAAGTGATCGATTATTTGGTAGGTCTGGTGCAAGCCCTGTCATGTGACTTAGACGCCCCTCTTACATTTACATTTACATTTTAAACATTTAGCAGACGCTCTCGTACGAGATGTGCATTAATACATGGTAAGAACAATCATAGTTTGCGCAAGAGATCAGTGCAGTAATAGTGATAGACATCATTGCAGGCAGCTGCGTACCACACCTGTAACACTGGTGTTTCCCTCTTCTCTGTCCTCTCGTAGCCGCTCTGAGGACAGAAGTGCCCACCGAGTCCTCAGAACCGAACAGAACCTCCGACCCACCGGACCCACTGGGACCAGAGAGCGGAGAGAACCACCACCAGGAGGAGGAGGAGGAAGAGGAGGAGGAGACGGGCCAGGAGGGCGCCGACCCCACTCCCGCCCAAACCGAATTCTGCTGCGGACAGCAGGAGCAGCAGGAGCAGGAGGAGGAGGAGGGAGGGGGGGCGCCCCACACCCAGGTCTCCTCCGGGGGCGCTGTGGGCACTCTGCACTTCCTGTACGACGGTTCGTCAGACGGGGAGGCGGGGCCGGAGAAGAACGGCACGGAGTGGCCAATGGCGGCCAGGATCCCCGCCCTCTCCGTGACGGACAGGCTGACTGACCTACACGGAGCCGCCGCCCTCAGCTTTAGCTCCGCCCTGGCAGCCCAGGCAGCCGCTCGCTCGCACGCCTTCACAAGCATGGCGGAGCAGACCTTCGGAGACGAGGACGAGGACGAGGAAGAGGAAGTGACATCACAGCCCGGGACGAGGCAGGAGGAGGGGGACTGAGGATACACAGAGTGGTGCTTTGTTAAAAAAAAAAATATTTATTTCTGTTTTCTGTTATTTATTTTAAATTACCTTTTTTCTTTTTCTTTTTTTTTGGTTTGCTTTGTTTTTGATTTGGTTGCAGTGTAGGTAGAGGTGTGTGATTTGAGTTTTTGTGACGCTTTGGTGTTGCGCTTCACTGTTGTTCGTTTAGAAGACGGCGGGGCTGTGTCCTTGTCGACTCGTCACTCCGCCAGCTCAGTGTGGCCTCCTTTAGTCACACTTCAGTGCTCATTCTCTGGCCCATAATCCCGCTGGCCCGCTGCCCAAGTGGCTCTCCTCCCTCGCAAAGGGGCTTTTCCTCACAACAGGGTTCTGCAGAACATTCCCCAAACACGACACTGGACCCTCCGGGCAAAGCTCACAAGTCTGTGATCGGCACAAGCACACCTTAAAATTCTACCGTCCTGAAAGTTTAGGTACGCCAATACATTGGTACTTTACTGGAAGTCTTATCACTTGTAAAGTAATCGTTTCTTTTAGCATTGGATATGAGGAGGTGTCAGTAAGGTTTCCTGCTTCTGCTTGTTTGTTAATTGAGGTACAACGCCTACATTCACTGCAGTGTACAGTTACTACATTCTTACATTTTTGTAAGGATTACTCTTCTTTTTTTTTTTTTATCCTGGAAGGGAATTCTGCCTGTAGCATGACTGTCATGATGATTATGATTGTTCTCTTATTCAGTATAAAGTGCTCACTGTGTGAAGAGAGTGACAGCGTTCGTGTTGAAGGTGGGACTTGAGGCCTTTTCTACCAGTGCAGAATTCTCAGGTACTCCTCCTCCTCTGCGACCAGATCACTGAATGTAAAACTACAAACAAAACGACTATAAACGGGTGATTGTTGTTGTGTTGTTTTCCTTCCACCACACCCCCGATCTTGATGGAGGGGTCCGGTCTTCAACCACTCTTTGTGTATGAGGGGCGGCCATTTTGTTACAAGTTCATTTCCTGAATGTTAAAAGGCCACTTTTTGTGTTCATCTTTGATGATTCGACTTGAAATATGTTCGTTAATATTACGTTCCACTGATATCTCATCTCCCAGCCTGTCGACAGCACGTCCATGATGGTTATGATGGTCAGCAGTGCTGAGAGGACCCTGTGTGTCTTTTGGGGTTGGGATAAGTGAATGTGAACACGGTTTGTGTCACATCTTTAGGCTGTTTTCAGCTCCTGTCCACAGATGTCGAGAGAGTGGAGGGGTTGGACTGTTGAGGGGGGTGAAGAAATGCTATTTTTTTACTGTCCCGTGTGCTTACTGAAAAATGTGTTCCAGTAGACTGGACACTTTATTTTTAGTGTCCCACGACTCAGCGTATTTCTGTAAATTACTCCGTGCTTAATGGAAAGTCTGCGTTTGAGGAAACTAGAGCGCATCATCTTAACTTTAGTCACTGTGAGGTTAATGAACATTTTTGGTCCGCATAATGATTTTCCACATGTCGCGCTACCGTAGTGTTGGGCGACGTCACCGTTCTGTGAATTTCATTCATTTTCTTAAAAACCATTAATTTATATTTTTTGACTGTGTGTTCATTCTGTTTGTTCAACAGAAAGTGCTTTTGCTTGCCCAAATGTAAACGATGTGTTGTCCTGAACGTTAAAATGGTACGATCGCTCACGGTGACAGCGTCATTTCAGCCTCCTCCCTAGCACAGCCATGTCAATGCCTTGAGCCTTGAGCCAGACTCTGCTGAGTGTGTGGGAATAGTCCCTCATGCACCCTTTTCCAGTACGTCTGTCCTGCCCCAGTCAGTGTTGTCACCTGCTGTAGACTAGCCGAATGGCCAGGAGTGCCACTAGGGGGTGGCAATTGGCTGTCCACCCCTGGGGGGAGGGATAAAAAGTTGAAGGAAAGAGCATATATGAGCAATCGTGCGTCGGTGACAGGCTTTGGCCTAGGCTCGGAGGAGGCAGACTCGGAGGAGGCAATACAGCGCTCTCTACTGGCCGGACTATGGAGTTCTCATACGAGGGAGGGGATAATTGGCACGAAAAAAGAAAGAGAGGGAATTGGATACTAAAAAGTGGGGGTAAAAGCAGAAAAAAACAGATAAGTGTTGTGGTTTTCTCCTAATAGTTTTTTTATGCGTGTCTTGAAAAAGCTCCATTGCCCAGGCAGGCAGTAGTCATGGTGTACCATACCCCTGTGTGGCTGTGTGCCTCGTCACCACGGCAGCCTTGTCCACACTGTCTTTCCCCTCTCGTTCTTTTTTTTCTTTTTCTTTTTTAAATAAAATAACATTTTAAGAATATTTGCTGTATTCCATTTCCTTTGACTGTCCTTCCTGTGACACCTATTCTCAGGGCTAGCAGTACAGGGAATATGTTTTAAGCTTTTATCCAAAGCGACTTACAGTAGTGAATGCATACATTTTTCAGTATATGTGGTCCCAGTGGGAATCGAACCCACAACCTAAGAGTTGTGACGCCACGCTCTACCTACTGAGCCACACAGAATCATGCTCTACCTACTGAACATGCTCTACCTACTGAGACACACAGAACCACGCTCTACCTACTGAGCCACACAGAACCACGTTCTACCTACTGAGACGCACAGAACCACGCTCTACCTAGTGACACACAGAACCACACTCTACCTACTGAGCCACACAGAACCACGCTCTACCTACTGAGCTACACAGAACTACACTCTACCTACTGAGACACACAGAACCATGCTCTACCTACTGAGCCACACAGAACCACGCTCTACCTACTGAGGCACACAGAACCACGCTCTACCTACTGAGGCAGCGCACACTCGTATCAGACCAGCCAAGATACGGTCTACCTTAGACCGCTCTACCTACATTATCCGCTGCCCCCTACCATAGAGTTTTAACAAACAGAATATGAAATGGTCTCCAAATGTCTCCCCTGTAAGAGGCATGGTAGGAAAACGCCTGCCATGCTGTGGCAGGCAGTGTAGTGTACTGGTCAGGGAGATGAGCTTGTAACGTTAAGGTTGCAGGTTCAATTCCCAGGTGGGGCACTGCTGTTGTACCCTTGAGCTAAAGGTACTTAACCTGAATTGCTTCAGTAAAATATCCAGCTGTATAAATGTATTGTATGTAAAGAAATCTAAACTGTGCAAGTTGCTTTGGATAGGAGCGTCTGCTAAATGCCAAAAAAAAAAAAAAGTTGTTCATTGTATGTTGAGTGTACAGATTGGAGGACTGTTCAGGACCACTCTGGTAAAGGGCTTTGTTTTAAACCCACTCCCCACCGCTGCTGAGCTCCCAGTTCAGCACTGGCCGTAAAATGGGAAGAGGTGTATTTTCTGTGTAGTATTTTTTTCAACCTACCTTTAACACCCAGTGGCATTCCTGAAATGTGGAACATCGTGTACAGCTGCAGGCGATGTGTCAGTGGCCGCTCGGAGGGAATCGTCATCACCACTGCCTACTTGTTCAATACTGTTTGTGTATGTATCCCTGCTTACTCCTCAAACAAAAATATGCATGGTATGCAGCTGCCTACAACGATGTCTATCGCTGTATTACTGCACTGATCTCTTGCACAAACTATGATTCTTCCTACCATGTATTAATGCACATCTTGTAAGTCTCTCTGGATAAGAGCATCTGCTAAATGCTTAAAATGTCAAATGGAATTGGACTTGGACTTCAAATGAGTTGAACTTTTGTAAAGGGTTGTACCGACTGAGGAGAGCTGGGAGTTAGAAGTCACCGGGTGGCTCGTCCCAGACTGCACTTCTCCACAATGCCTCTATTATGGAGGGCCACTTGTGATGATAATGAAATTGATCTGGTTTCCCCCCCGACCATCTGCTACCTTGACACCAGAGCACATTCCTTCGTGCCCGCAGCTGTCCCGAAGGCTGCTCCGGTGTGAACCCTGGGGGACAGGCTCTGGTCCTGTCTGCAGCCAATCACCACGTATTTTTATTCTGTATTCCACCAGATTGGCCCCGTTGCTGAACTGGATGACTGAACAACTGGTTCAGGCCGACAGCAGGCGGCTAATCAACCAGAGGAGTTTATTGTGCAATAAGGGGAAGGGAATACCCTCCCTCCCTGGGCGACCAATCACACGTCACCCAGCATTGACCGAGTCAGTACTGACGACCACATTAGAGTGCTGAACTATATATTTAATGGCTTACCACTGGAGTTTTAAGACCATTTCCTCTTGTGGTCCTTTAATAGACTTGAGTCTTCAGCTGTTGTCCTTAAATTGAGTTCTATGTCTTCAGTGGACTCCCACACTTGTCTGTGTGCAATGCGATGGCAGCTGTGGTTCAGACACAAAAACGACACCCTTAAAATAGACCCTGACAACCAAAGGGGCTCAGAAGCACTGCTGTTTCTCACTTGCGTGTTTGCTCACGGAGACACACGCCTCTGCTAAATGTCAATGTGACTGAAGCTAAAGCTACAGGGAGACAGACACAACAGGAAGCCCAGCGCCACATCCCTCATTAAAGGGAAGTCCTTTTAAATGCTTTCTCATGTTATCCTAGGACTAACTGCTGGGCATGTTGGTTATTGATCTCGTAGCTCTGAGACAGCTCAGGCACTTGAGCAGAGGAGATGGGGTAATACATTTACATTTACATTTTTTACAAGCATTTAGCAGACGCTCTTATCCAGAGCGACTTACAAGATGTGCATTAATACATGGTAGAAACAATCATAGTTTGCGCAAGAGATCAGTGCAGTAATACAGCGATAGACATCATTGTAGGCAGCTGCGTACCATACCTGTAACACTAAAACAACATCAGGACGATAAACCTCCTGTTTCCAGGTAACTCTTAAAACTACGGCCTGTCTTGATATCAAAGGGAATGAATGTAAGAAAGGCATTAAGAGGCATTTAGACTCCCTTCAGTAGCTGGGTTTGACTGCTGCTCCCCAGGGGGGCCTGTATTAAGATGATCCCCTGTGCTTCCTGGAGCGGGTTCGGTATGGGGAGCGAGACGGCTAAAAGGGCTTGTGGTTGGAGAGGGATCAGGTCTCAGACAGACTGTCACAGACACACACACACACAAAGGCAGGTAGAGGGAAAACACCTGGGGAGGACAGTGAAGGAGAGCAGGTATATTTGGGGCGTAGATCTCAGTTGATTTTCAAAAAAACAACAATGCATAAAACAATAATTAAACAACGTTTTCAACTGCGTAACATTACTTAATAACAATAGAACAGAATTAATACTTTTTTTGTATTATTCATTTTGGTTCTTCAGATTTTTTTCAAAAGTGTTTAATGTTATTAAGGAGTCCCCTGCTGTATGCATAGATGATCTGCATGCAACATTTTTCGTTAAAGATGAAGACTCACGTTTCGTGTTTCAGGATACTGCCTTCTAAAGCAATATGGTGTTAAATCCCTGGGAACGCCATTGTTAATTGAACAGAGAAGAAACCAATAGGTTTCTTTACCAAAAGTAGTGACCAGTTTTTGATCTGAAATTATTCATTATTAAATAATATTATTAAATTATTAAAATTAAGACTACACGCAGAAACAATTAAACTCTAAAGTGCTAACAAAGGGTTTGCGTTTAGTAGATAAACAGAATACAGTTTTCTGTACCTGTTTTGACAGCTTTAGGGCATGTTACCCCAGTCAGAGCAACACCTCACTCTGTTTTACCAGCCTTGTTTTTGGAAGAGTAAAACAAATACTGTGTCCCGGAGTTTTGATTTCATCTAAAATGTGCTCCGTTTTCTTGATGAAAGCTAGGAAAGCAGGTATCGCCAATGTAAGCATATCTGTGTGTTTCTCATTAAACCATGATATATATTATTTATTAATTATGTGTGTATTTATATATTGTTGTTCTCTCTGTGTTGTTCTGTGTAAATACAGAATTCTAAAAAAATTCTGTGTAGCTCAGTGGGTAGAGCATGGTGCTGACAACGCTTCAGTTGTGGGTTCAATTCCCATTGGGGCCACATATACTGAAAAAACGAAATGTATGCATTCACTACTTACTGTAAGTTGCTTTGGATAAAAGTGTCTGCTAAATGGCATATATTAATGTACTTTTATTCAGACATTATCCATTTATGCAGCTGGATACTTTTGAATGCACTACAGAGTAAAGACCCTGTGTAATGGTGTGATGGCAGTGTCCCCACTTGGGAACCTGCAACTTCCTGGTCACGGTGGCAGTTCCTTAAACCACACAATCTGAACCTGTGAAGATTACGGAGGGAGGCGTGTTTGTGTGTCTGTTCATGCACATGTGCACATGCGTGCAGGAGTCTTTGTTTGAGCGACAGGAGACTAGGAGCAGGGTAGTCTGTCCTAGTGCCTGTGTGCAAATCAAATCAAATCAAATCAAATTTATTTGTATAGCGCTTTTCACAAATGCATTGTCACAAAATGCTTAACAAAAGGGAACGCCACATCTCAAAACCCTCAAACCAAACCCCGCCCAGCTCTTTCAGACACTTAGAAAAAAGCCTAATCTCATATTTTTTGTTCCAGGTTTTGCTCCAACTTCCCTCAAAAAATAAGTATACTAGGTTGCATGAAATTCTTGGCAATTTTTCTGTCCTTTTTTAATCCATAAAGGATCAAAAGAAGTGCTCAGCAACAGTATTTCACAGGAAAAGGAAATATATGTTTTTAGCATTGTCAGTTTACATCAAGGTGAAGTAAGAACGTAAGAACATAAGAATACATAATGACGAGAACGGGCCGTTCAGCCCATCTAGGCTCCTCATGTCCTAATCTAAAGAGTATCTAGTACTGCATCTAGCCTGGACTTGAGTGGTAGTGCTCTGCACCACTGCTATACATGTTGTGGTTTCAGTCTGAGGTATCTAACACTTGATGTCACTCAGTCTGAGTACGGGGTGTAGATGTTGTTCCTGTGACAATGTAGCCCAGCCGTTTCAGTCTCCAGTCTAATCCCCGTCTTGACCACTAATATGTACCTCAGCTGCAGTCAGTGATCCTGAGCCCTCTGAGTTATGATTTTCAAATTCACAAATGGAATAAAAGCTCTGATTCTCTAACCACTGGCTTTGATTCTAAAACATAATCATTTATGATGGGTATGTTTACCTGTTACCTAATATGGCCAATAGGGGGATTTTATAATATATGGGAACATTTTAATCAAACAAGATGGCAACGCGTAACTCATTATTTTATGTGATAATTAAAGAACGTAACACTTGCAAAATTTCAACTGAATTAATTGCATGTTGGGGGCTGCTCAAAGCCCCCAAAGTTTTACACTAACACATGGATCACTTCTGCAGAGCAGCTCTTGAGGCCTTTGAGAATGCCTTCCTGTGCGCCTCAACTACCTGAAGGAGGTACTGGACCTGCTCCTCATCCTCGGCCCTGGCGTTTGTAGTGAAGGCGACAATAATATGTCTGTTATGCCTTGCACAATGATTCATCCTGCTCCCAGTCAGCAGGGCCCACATCCAGGAATGAGGAAGGAATCTCCTATACGTACAAGGCAAAAAGATACAACATGCTTGAGCCACCTCTAAATATTATTCAATTCTCACAAAAATGTTTATGAGTTACTTTTTCACAAAATGTCACAAAATGGTTGGTTCTGCTAATTTGAATTCCAAAGTTCATTTATGTTACATTATGCGAAGGAGGGTGACTAAAACTTGACTTGGGCACCAAAGTCTATTCTGCAGTAAATTGGTTCTTTCCTTTTACTTCGGTGCTCTTGCCATCGGAACTTGCTTGAAAGATCTACTCGGCGTTAACTGGCACAGTCCTGCCCCTGCTGGCAAGATTAGGAAACTGCATCCTGGTGCACTGCGGTTTTTTCATTTAGCAAAATATCGCTAGTGCAGGATTTCCACTCTGAGCAATGTGTTACCCACCAGCACACTTCCACTGGAGATACTTCCATGTCCCTCACACACTGTGGTGTTGAGTTCGTCTACTGCCTACTTCTACAAGGGCTATGTGAACCCCATATCTCTGGGGGGGGGCACTCCATAAAGTTAGCTTATTGACAGCCACACCGTATTGGGGTTCTTTTGAACAGCTTTACCTTGGTGTGTGTACGACGGCTGCATCTTTGCTGATGTTATTGTAGATGGTCGCATGCTTTTTCACTTGATCATTTTGGTACAAAGGACATACAAGTCCAGCAGAGATTCTGAAAGAAAATACCATAGGAAAGAATTTTAAAAATGTGGGAGTTGTTTTTCCATTGCTTGTGATGCAGCCAACCAACCAATTCTTCCCAAATGTAAAACAATTTTACAGCTGAAATGGGCCCCATAAAATTGGACCTCAGAGTAGAGTACTGTACTTCCCATTATATAGGGCACTGCTGCCATCTTGTGGACAGTGCTGGTAAGAACATGTTTGATAAATCCACATGCACTTCAAAGGTATGCTGAAGTCATTCAGGACAGACTGAAAGTGGTGTTTGTCAGATATATTATGGTTAATGTGCAAAAATAGATTTACTCCTGTTTTTTGTTTGTTTTTGTTTTCATTGCATGATCACAAGCAGTCTTGGTTTATTGTCTCTCTCTCTGACCTCTGGAACGGGAGGGAGGTCTGGGGAATTAATATAATATAATATACGCCATTTAGCAGACACTTTTACCCAAAGAGACTTACAGTAGTGAATGCATACATATTTCAGTACATGTGGTCCCAGTGGGAATCGAACCCAAAACCTAAGCGTTGTCAGCGCCATGCTCTACCTGCTGAGCCACACAGAACCACAGAAAAATGGGAAGAATAGCTCAAATGAAAATGCAGGCACAGTTGTTTCCTTCAGCCAGGTGGGCTCTGGTAATGGCTGACTCGCCAAGCGCGTGTCTGGAGTTAGATTGTGTCTCTGCAGCAAGGTTTTATGGGAATACTGCTCTTCAGATAACGAAGCTGCCCGAGGGACAGTGCAGTGAGAGCACCATGGCAATACAGGAGAGGCAAACCACTGACCGCTCACCTCCACCAGCTGAACACCCTCAACCTGCTGGATGCACTGTTACTCTCTGGTGCTGTGATTCACTCGGGATGAGAGCGTCTGCTAAGTGAATGAAATGTAATACGTAAACACGCATAGGCATGTACAGTATGTATGTACCTCTGGATCTATTCATTTGGGTGTGATGGTTATCCTAAGTGTGGTGGCCCTTGTGGTGCTGGAAACTGAAAAGCTGTTTCAAAGTATTTTGTGTTTTTGTATTATGTCTTTCCCATAATTAGAATAAAGTTGATGTTCCTATTGTAAAAAGCTGTTACTTTGATAGTATACTGTGATTTCAGTCGTGCACTTACTTACTTAAGCCCATCACCACTAGGGGAGCATAGGCCATTGACGACAGTCCTAAAAATGTTCAATGTTTTTGTAAAGTTATGTTTTTTCCGGGGTGAGGTTGCTAGCCTTACACCCCAACCCCCAACCCGGAGGACCAGGGACTGCCCTTTTTGTCTGACCTCTACCCTTTTTTTGTTTCTGATTTTATCCCATTTTCTCCCAATTTAGAAGCCAATTACACCCTCTATTTTCATGTCAACCCCCCCCCCCCCCCCCTCGTATTGTGAGTTCGCTGCCGTAGCCCTGAGACTGGCAGTGACAAAGGCGAAGAACTGCCTCCTCCGAGACGGCACTCGCCAGGCTGTCGACCGTAACTCCGGTACTCCAGAGCCACTCCTGTACGCAGTGAACTTCATGTCGGCTTCCCTCCCCCCTCCCTGGGGCGGACAGCCAATTGGCGCCCCCTGGTGGCAGTCCTGGCCAAAGCCGACTCTGGCGTGGCCCGGTGGAATCTAAACCTGGTCCCAGTGGCCAGCGTCGAACGCTGTAACCGCTAGACCACCAGGGAGGCGCCCTGATCTCTATCCTTTTACCTGTCCAGCATGGTTAGACCTACTGGGAGCCAAGGCTCTGTTGCAGTGAGCAATTCTTGAAAAAATGAAAAACGCACACTCTCATAGCATTTCCCCCTCACAACGTGAATACACGACAACACACATAAACAAAGACCATGAACTAAAACACACATAGAATGTGGATTAAACAGATACTGCTAGGATGAGTATGTGTTGAGAATCTGGAATCTGGGATCTGACCCAAAACCACTTAAGTAGTCATTAGCCACATGTTGCCTTTGAAAAATGGTTTGATTATTAGCTCATCTACCTGCTCATCCAACAACAAAGCAGCAATCAGCAGAATATTCTATGGTGTTATGGATAATTCATTCATAGATCCATAACTGTCTTGTTTGCTGAGAGGGCTGTTATGTATGTCTTTGTGAATGTAGCTGGAACTACAGTGACAAAGAACCAAGCTATTCCAATCATGTTGAGGCAATATTTGGATCTTGGCAAAATATGGGTCGTCTCCAACTCTCATTTTTTGTTAAGTTCTTCTGAATAAGTTTATCATAAGGACTTGTATGTGCCTTTAAGATTATTGTTCTAATTATCTAATAGTACCAACGAGGTTATGTAACATAGATAACATTTTTTAATTTCAAAAGTGTCACGCGTAGGAAAAAAAAGATCAATAAAATGCATTTTGCCTGGAGTAACTTGCATGGCCCCCTTCACTTGGAGCTCAAATTCCTCTCTGCCCTTGCTCCTGGCGACGTATCGGATTTCCATCCTGCGGGAAGAAGTCGCGAGCTCTCTCTGCGCTCAGCTGATTCGGCACGTTTTCAGAGACTTGGGCCGCTGCCTGGCGGCCTCCCAGCAGCCACCGCGTCCTCCCTCTCTCTCTCCCTCCTCACTGGGAGTGTGCGTGCAGGGCGATCATGGCGGATGTGCTTCGGCAGCAGGAGCTGGAGGATCAGAAGCCCGATCGCGAGATACTCGTGAACGGCGAGGCGGAACTCGAGCTCAAGGACGGGGCCGAGCCCTCCGAGGAGACGGCCAAGAAGAAGAAGAAAAAGAAGAAGAAGAACAAAGCCGCCGCCGCGGCCAACGGTGAGAAAATGCGTGACAGTTGGGTTGGCTGGGCTCGGGCTATAGGCCGTGACAGTGCGCTGTTGCCGTGGCCGTGCAGCGCAGCGCGAGGCAGGGCAGGCCACGCGGAACACACACGCCTCGCGCTCGCCTGCGCGTGCTGCCCTCTCTCTCCCGAGAAGCGCTCATTCCACCAGAGAACACACCTGATAGACGACGGCGGTCGGTTACTACAATAAGCGCCGATGTTTAAGCCCGCTGGCGAAATACAGCACGAGCGACGCGAGCCAGCGTGCTAGCTAGCTAGCTAGCGGGCTAAGTTGTGAACGCAGCAAACTCGCCTTTGATTACTTTCTGAGCCCCAAAGTTTTCCCATTTCACGTGCGGACTGGGTCGCGTTTCTTACGCAAGACGACGGGATACTAGGAAGACAACGAGCTGCTACAGCGCTAGCTAACACGCATTACTGGTGTTCACTTAAGCTGTGCGATACCATCCAAACCGTCGTTCTTAAAATGTTTGTTAGTTGTTTTGCTAATTAGCTTGCGAGATGACTACGTTCCCACTCAGTTCGCTTGCTGGTTATCTAACGTAGTGAAATAGCTTTGCAATGCAGACTTGGCAAGCTGGCTTAGACTGACAACACAATGTTGGCAATGTACTTAGCTCGCATTGTTGTCCACTGACTGCATCTTTTTTTTTTTTTTTTTTTTTACAAGGAAGGAATAACGTTAGCCACATAAAGTTGTGAAATCACCCCATCACATGGCAATATCACAACACCAGCCAATACAACGCACATCATTTAACTGCTTGCTTGTTTGGTTTAAAGTAAAGTTAATGGAAGTTGGCGAAAAGATTGGCTACTTTGCAAGTGCACTTTCGTGTTAATTATACCTTCGCTGAAGAACAAAAGGACACAAAGTGCAATGTATTCTTTGAATTAGGGATGTATGGTAGTTTATTTTGGAGAGGGATTTTAAGCAATACTACTGCATGTATTGAATGTATAATGAAAAGTGTCTCGCAAGGTTAAATCTGGGTTCAAGCAAATTATGCATTGTTGCCAATTTATTTTTTGGTGGTGCATACAATATGTTGTGGGGGGGAAAAAAAAGTTGTACAGCTTCCAGAGTCATCCTTCTCTCCCTGCCATGCTTCCCCTCCCACATGCACTTAAGCGCATTTCCAACCACTCTACCCCCCCTCATTGTATTTTGGCTACCCTCTAAGTTAGAATTCAATGTTGCTCATGGTGCATTCTGTAGAGCACAGGTGTCAAACCCATCCCATCGAGGGCCGAGTGTATGCAGGTTTCTGTTGCAACCAATGCACTACACCAGGTGATTTCTCTAATTGGCTCACTTCTTCAACCAAGGAGTGCAACTAATTGAAATCACCTGGTGTAGTGCATCGGTTGCAACAAAAACCTGCACACACTCGGCCCTCGATGGGATGAGTTTGCCACCCCTGCTGTAGAGAGGCAGCAGTGTTAGCATAATGGTTAAGGAGCTGGGCTTGTAACGCAAAGGTTGCAGGTTCGATCCCAGGTGGGGCACTGCCGTTGTACCCTTGAGCAAGGTACTTAACCTGAATGGTATGTAAACTGTAAGTCGCTCTGGATAAGAGCGTCTGCTAAATGCCTAAAATGTAAATGTAAAATGTGAGAATGTGATTGAGGGATGCATACCTGCTCTAAAATGGCCTCACGCGAGCGTGTGCGTTGTGCGCTGTGCGTTGACTTTGCAGCAGGGAGCAATGAGGCGGAGGGGGACGGGAGCGCCGTGGCGCTGGGTGATGTGACGAGACAGCTGGAGAAGCACGCTCTGGAGGAGAAGGAGGAGGACGGAGAGGAAGGTGCGTCTCCAGGCAGCAGCCATCATCACCGGCCTTATCATTACCATTGTTGGATTAATCTGGCCGATACCTTTTTCTTTTCTTCAAAAAAATTTCAATGTTTCAGATTTTTTTCCTTTTTTGCCCTCCCAATTTAGTGGCCAATTATACCCTCTTTATTTCGATTTGCCCTCCCCACACAAACTCGCCGCCCGTCTCTACGAGCTAGCTAATTCTCAGGGGGCAGCAAACTCTGCTTCTTTCAGCGGAATTTGTCCGGAATTTGAGATGCAGCCAAACGCCGCCCCGATTGGGACTCCCCACCAGGGTTGGTCTGGTACAGTCAGGTTTCGAACCGTAAGCGTGATAGGCAGCTCACACTCCTAAAGGACCAGCCAGTACGGGTGCTTTAGACCGCTACGCTATCGGAGGGTCCTGGCTGATGATTATTATTTATTTTTTTAAACATTTTTTCAGTTTTTCTCCCTGTTTTTCTCCCAAAGCGATTTACAGAAGTGAATGCATACATTTGTCAGTATTGTGGCCCCAGTGGGAAGGCCGAGGCCGGCAATGATCCGCCTCCTCCGCAACGGAACTCGCCCACCTACTTTACAGGGACACCCTTCGCGCTTCTCAGCGAGCTCGTGCCGGCTGTCCTTCCCAGCAAAAATGTATGGGAGTTTGAGGTTCGATTCCCAGTCGCGCCAGAGTCTGCTCTGGCCGGGAGTGCCACCAGGGGCGGCGATCGGGAGGGGAGGGATTGCCGACAGGACATTCTCTGCGCACAGGAGTGGCCCTGTAGTACTGGAGTTAGTACTGGTCAACGGCCTGGCAAGTGCCGTCTCGGAGGAGACGATGCTTTGCCTTCATCACTACCGGTCGCAGGGCTATGGCAGCAAACTCACAATATGAGGGGGGGGGTTGACATAAAAAATAGAGGGTGTAATTGGCTACTAAATTGGGATAAAATCAAACAAAATTAAAAAAATAATAATAAAAAAAAAAAAGTATGATAGATGGGGAATATTGAGTAATATTATTGTAGGAATAATCCACACCTGGCAACACTGAAAACGATGTGACACTATTTCAGCCAATGGGACAGGTTAAAAACAACTTAGTGGATGCCTTTTTCTGGCTTGCTTTCTAACTCATAACACCAGAAGATTAAAATACTATTTTCTTTATAAAAGATGTAACGTCATTCATTTTAATTCATGCGTCCAACAAAAATCTGTAAAATGATTTTGTATCATTACACGTGTAAACCCTGGATCATATTTGTTTGCATCTCTAATCGCTTGCTGCCCGCCTCACCCGGAATGTAGGTAGCTTTAGAAGAATGCCTTCCTGCTGGCCGTGTCCTCAAATGCTCTGTCCTCATTCCACTGTGCCACACAGTGCTCACATGTGCTATGATTATATTACCAGGTCAATATACAGTATTACACACATTTACAAATTTGCCAGCAATGTGATGTCAGCCTTACCTACTGTACATTTTTTCTGTCTTCACCATTTCTGGTTCTGGTTTTGTTTCTGGTCTCAGTAGGTAGTGTGGTTCTCTGTGGCCCAGTAGGTAGAGCGTGGTTCTGTGTGTCTCAGTAGGTAGTGTGGTTCTGTGTGTCTCAGTAGGTAGAGTGTGGTTCTGTGTGTCTCAGTTGGTATAGTGTGGTTCTGTGTGGCTCAGTAGGTAGAGCGTGGTTCTGTGTGGCTCAGTAGGTAGAGTGTGGTTCTGTGTGTCTCAGTAGGTAGAGCGTGGTTCTGTGTGGCTCAGTAGGTAGAGCGTGGTTCTGTGTGGCTCAGTAGGTGCATAGCGTTGACAAGGCTTAGGTTGTGGGTTCAATTCCCACTGGGACCGCATATACTGAAAAATGTATGCATTAGGGTAACTGTAAGTTGCTTTGGATAAAAGCGTCTAAATGGCGTATATTATATTATTACGTGACAATTTGGAATTAAACATGCCATTAAAAACTCCCTCGTTGCTGATGGACTGCTCTTAAATAACCATATGGAATCATAATTTATTAATTAGTGCTATTGTACTGTTATTGCAGACGCATTGCTTTAAAAGAATGCAGTCAAATCGCAACTTGTTCTGCAGATTCTCAGTCTTCAGTACTACTGATACTGAATCAATTCTGCTGATCTCTGGAACGGATTCAGCCTCTACTTTATGAATTCAGTAAAAGCCACTGATTTCATGATTTAGGACTTCTAAGGTTGAAATATCATTCTTAGGATGATCGCTTTATGGAGTGTGCTATTTTCCAATACAGAATATAAAGTACATACAAATTATTTAATATACGCTTGGATATTTTGGGATGTGACATAACTTTTGAAGAAACCTAATGAGTAATGAGACAACAAGGTGAAGAATCAAAGGGCCAAGTATCCAGTTTCCTCTCTCTTTTTTGTGCCAATTATCCCCTCCCTCGTATGAGAACTCGCTGCCGTAGTCCGGCCAGTAGCGAGCGCTGCACTGCCTCCTTCGAGCCAGTGCCCGCCTAGGCAAAGCCTGTCACCGACACACGACCACTCATATATGCAGCGAGTCTTTCCTTCGGCTTTTATCCCTCCCCCCTCCCTGGGGCGGACTGCCGCCCCCTAGAGGCACTCGCCAGAGCCAAAACTGGTGCGTCCGGTGGAACCCCTGGCCACCGTGGCTAGCGTTGAACGCTCTTACCACTAGACCATGATGGAGCCCAGAACGGTGCCTGTTTAGTTTGTGAAATATATTGATGAAAGTTTAGTTCCATTGACCATACCCCTCCCTCCTGAATGTAAAATGTTATGTGTACCGACACAGCCAAAGGTCTGTGTGGCTCGTCGAGCGTGTGTGTGTGTGCGTGTGTGTGCGTGTGTGCGTGCGTGTGTGTGTGTGTGTGTGTGTGTGTGTGTGCGTGTGTGTGTGTGTGTGTTGTATGTGAGAGCCCTGTAATCACACAACAGGACTGTGTTATCTTTGAGGAAATGAAGCTCTTTAACTGTGTTTAGCTACCGACTGAGTGAAAGACTGTTTGTTCTGTACAGATGGCGAGGAAGGGGAGAACTCTGCTGGGAAGAAGAAGAAGAAGAAGAAAAAGAAGAAAGGACGTAGGTCATAGGTCATTTACATCATCCGTTCTGCTTTTATGAGCCTTTGAGAGATTAAATAAAACAAACATTTTCAGTTTGAGTCCCCCAGGGGTTAAAGAGTGTTTGTTTGTTGGTGTGTAAAGGATGCATTCAAGCCATTGAAGAAATTATTCTTTTAATAGATACTGAGTTCCTGTATTTTCAGTTTGTTATAGTGGTGAATGCGCAGTAAGCTATTACGTGTAAAGGAGAATACAAACACAACTGTACTTCCTTTCTCTAGTTCAATTTAATCGTTCTTTATTGGTAAGATGCACATTCCCGCTGCCGAAGCACAATTGTAATTGTGACTTGTTACAGAGCTCGTAAAACTGCAATGCACACGCTGGCAATATACAGTAAACCGAAATGAGAAACGCATCATGCAAACACATCAACGCGACTAAATCAAACACTCACTCTTGTGACAGGCAGCTATACATTTTGCTGCCAGTAGAGTTTTAAAAAATCTCTCTCTCCTCCCCCTTTCCCGCTCTCTCTCTCCCCCTCTCTCTCTCTCTCTCTCTCTCTCTCTGTTTCTCTCCTCCCCCTCTCTCTCTCTCTCTCTCTCTCTCTCCTCCCCCTCTCTCTCTCTCTCTCTCTCTCCCCCTCTCTCTCTCTCTCTCTCTCTCCCCCTCTCTCCCTCTCTCTCTCTCTCCTCTCTCTCTCTCTCTCTCTCCCTCTCTCCCTCTCTCCCTCTCTCCCTCTCTCCCTCTCTCTCTCTCTCTCTCCTCCCCCTCTCTCTCTCTCTCCCCGTATAGCCAAGGTACAGAGTGATCCTCCCTCTGTCCCCATCTGTGAACTCTATCCCGGCGGAGTTTTCCCAAAGGGCCAGGAATGCGAGTATCCCTCCACACAGGACGGGTGAGAGCTTTCCCATCGTGTCTCTCTCACACACACACACACACACACACACACCACCAGTTACAGGGGCTCACCTTGCATTCCCGTTCTCCAGGGGCAAAGGGCGCACAGACGCCGCACGTTACTCGTGTAGCCGTCTCGACCTGAACTGACCCACTCACATGAATGACCTGTGCTTAAGGGCTCAGCTCCTGTCTTGCGTACAGGATTCTAAGCTGTTTGTGGTTCTGTGTGGCTCAGTAGGTAGAGCACGGCATTTGCAACGCTTAGGTTGTGGGTTCGATTCCCACAGGGCCACATATACTGAAAAATGTATGCACGCTTTGGATAAAAGCATTTGCTAAATGGCATATATTATATTACTATTTCTCTTTGTTTATTAGGCCAGTGCGCTCACCTCCACTCCACACCGTAGCCCTTGAAAGGCGACCCTTTGATTAGAATCCTCACACTGCTGGCCCTCCCGGGGGGGTCTAGCGGTTACAACGTTCGACGCTGGCCACGGTGACCAGGGTTATTCCTTGAAGTATAATATGTGAATATTAAGTGCTAAGATTATTATGTGTACATAGAAGTGGTTAAAGTAGTCTCTCCTGTCATGTCATCTCTGTCCCATTATGTGCACTGGTACCTGCACTGCTGCCCCCGGAAGGCTCTGGTTCTGTGTGGCTCAGCAGGTAGAAAATGGCGCTAACATCACTTAGGTTGTGGGTTCGATTCCCACTGGGACCAAATGTTCTGAAAGATGTCTGCATTCGCTACTGTAAGTCACTTTGGCTAAAAGCTGCCCAATGGCGCACGCTATAGGATGGAGGCGATCACTCAGGACGGCTTTGCGTTTATTTGTTCTCTTAAGGGATTGAGTGGCAGAGAAGTGTGTTTGAAGCTGAAATAGTGCCGATTCCCCCACAGGAGGAGTGCAGCGTGGCGCACCTCCAATGAGGAGAAGCGCGTGCTGGACAAGGCCAACGAGGAGGTGTGGAACGACTTTCGACAGGCTGCTGAAGCCCACAGGCAGGTCCGGAAGTACGTCATGAGCTGGATCAAACCAGGGATGACCATGATCGAGATCTGGTAAGGTCATCATCATCATCATCATTGTCAAAATCACCCTCTCCTCCTTCTCAGATCTTGAACTTCTTTCATTGTCTTTGTGCCAAGCCCCCCCCACCCACCCACAGTGGCCTGGCTTTTATACAATGTTGGCTCCTTTTAATAACATAAGAACACAATGATGAGAACGGGCCGTTCAGCCCATCCAGGCTTGTCATGTTCTAATCTAAAGGGTATCTAGTACTATATCTAGCCTGGACTTGAGTAGCCCAAGTGTTTCTGCCTCTACTACCTGACCTGGCAAGCTGTTCCAGGCATTGACAACTCTCTGTGTAAAGAGAAACTTCCTAATATCCGTGCAGAATTTGCCTTTAGTTAATTTCCACCTGTGGCCTCTTGTTCTGCTAACCCCACTTTGAAAAATCTTTGGTATTTCACTTTGTTAATCCCTTTTAGGAATTTAAAAACCTCAGTCAAATCCCCCCTAAGTCTCTGTTTGCTAAGCTTAAATAGATTGAGTGCCTTAAGTCTATCCTCATAACTTTTACCTTTCATACCAGGTACCAATTTAGTTGCCCTTCTTAGAACTTTTTCAAGAGCTTCTATATCCTTCTTTTCTTCCTCCTCCTCCATTTTGATTTCCATCAACTCCAGTTGTTCCGTTTTGAAATCCTCATACACGTGTATGTGCACATATCATGGCTTTCCAACCATTTAGGCTTTTTTTCTGTTTCTTTCTCTGAATGAACCATGAACCCCAGTCGGTGTACTTTCATACAGCGTTGTGTGTGTGCGTTTCCTCTCTCTCTCCCCCGATGGTGTGTAGTGTAATGGTTAGGGAGCTGGGCTTGTAACTCACAGGTTGCAGGTTCAATTCCCAGGTGGGGGCACTGCCGTTGTGCCCTTGAGCTAAAGGTACTTAACCTGAATTGCTTTAGTAAATATCCAGCTGTATAAATGGATTGTAAAGAAATGTGAACTGTGTGAGTCGCTCTGGATAAGAGCATCTGCTAAATGCCTGTAATGTAATGTGATGTAATGTAATGTAACGTAACGTAATGTAATGTAATGTAACGTAACGGTGTGGTCCGGCAGTGAGAGATTGGAGGACTGCTCCAGGAAGCTGATCAAAGAGAACGGGCTGAACGCCGGCCTGGCGTTCCCCACGGGCTGCTCCCTGAACAACTGCGCCGCCCACTACACCCCCAACGCCGGAGACCCGACTGTGCTGCAGTATGACGACGTCTGCAAGATCGACTTCGGCACGCACATTAATGGTGAGCCTCAGCCAGCGCTCGCACAACCAGTACATCACATTTACATCACATTCACATCACATTTACATTTACATTCACATCACATTTACATCACATTTACATTACATTTACATGATATTACATTTACATTTACATTACATTTTACATTACATTACATTTTACATTACATTTTACATTACATTTACTTTTACATTATATTTACATTTACATTTACAATCTTATCCAGAGCGACTTACAAGATGTGCATTAATACAAGGTAAGATCAATCATAGTTCGTGCAAGAGATCAGTGCAGTAATGGAGTGATAGACATCGTTGTTGGCAGCTGCATACCGTACCTGTAACACTGGGAAGGAAAAGGTTAGAAATATTTTTTTTGAGGAAGTTTTAAACAAGTATACATATTACAAAAAGTGGTATTAAACATGTAAGCAGTGGTGATGACAATAGGCTAGATGTACAGAGTTCAGTGGTAGTGGAGTCTGAGAAGGTGGGTTTTCAGTCTCTTGCGGAAGATTGCAAGTGATTCCACGGTCCTGACCGAGTGCGGAAGATCATTCCACCACCGAGGGGTCAGGACAGGATTTCAAAGTCTGGGGAGGATTTCAAATTTGCTTATCATGGCAGCTGCAGCATAAATAAATTGAAGACATATCTGTCTGTCAGTCTATTCCAGAAATTATATTGTTGTATTAACACGATTGCTATCCAGTACCACTAAAACATGGAGATTTGCTTGTAATCGTAATACGCTCATAGCCACAGACACACTTACCTTTGAATAAATGGAGTCTGAGTCTGAGCCTGAGTCTGTCGCAGTGTAGGTGTGGCACAAAAGGACGTCGCACACACCTCGGGACCTGACACATTCCATGGCATTTAGCGCTACGTTTGCCACCTTGTTCTTTGTAATGAAGTAAAACTTGTTTTGGTTTCTTTTGTTTGTTTGTTTTGTTTCTCCCAATTTAGTAGCCAATTACACCCTATATTCATCATGTCACTCCCCCCCTCGTATTGTGAGTTTGGCTCTCTGGCGCGGCCGTTGGAATCGAACCCTGGTCGCAGTGGCCAGCGTCGAATGTTGTAACCGCTAGACCACCCGGGAGGCCGTAAAACTTGTTTTTTTAAGAGTGTTCTTAACGATTTATCGTTATTACAACTGTTTTCGACATATCGTCACGTGAGTCTCATGCTTCACATTTCTGTTTTAATTCCACTGGCTAACAACGTCTACTTGAAACTTGTCGCTAGCTTTGCTGGCTGTGATCAACTTCAAGAGCACTCGCGCACACATCCCTGATCCCACCTACTCAACCTGACCTAGAATGTGGGTACACCAGAGAGCATATTTGTATTTCATGTGCAGGAACGATGAAATTAAAAACATTTTGCCGCATTGATACATTGCATTATGCTGGACTAATGTGTGGGGCTGGCAAAAAAGAAAGTGTGGTTCTCACAATCGTGTGCCAAAATTCCACCCTGAGCTTTTGCATGTTCTGATAAGTTTCTTTTTTACTTACATAGAGACATGTTTGTTCTTGCAGGTCGAATCATTGACTGTGCCTTCACTGTCACCTTCAATCCAAAGTATGACAAGCTGCTAGAAGCTGTGAAAGATGCCACCAATACTGGAATCAAGGTGAGTCCGAGTTTGTTTGTTTATTCATTCACACAGAGTGAGATCGTGGTGAAGGCTATACTGTTGTGTTTTAGCCCAACACCTATAGGTTATTTCAAAGACATCGTTTTCCCTGTGACATATCAGTCAGTGTGACTTGCGTTTATTGGTGTTCAGTTAGCATTGTGTTTGTAATTTGACTTGTGATGCTGATTCATAATCAGTCCCGTTGCAGTGATTCTTGATTAATTGTAATTGTGTTGTATGTCCCCCCGATAGTGTGCTGGAATTGACGTCCGCTTGTGCGACATCGGCGAATCAATCCAGGAAGTAATGGAGTCCTACGAAGTTGAAATAGACGGGAAAACATACCAAGGTATTGAGCTGCGGATGGACCAAGAGGGGTCTTCAGTAGGCAGAAGGGAGCTGACGGGAGGGGGGAGGTAGAGTTGGAGGTTTTGTGACAGGAGCTCCTTGTGTGGCACTCTGCCAGTCGCACACAGAGATGACTTTACTGACCAGGGTACTGCTGAGGTGCAAACGCAGAGGAGGGAACGCAGCGCCACCTGCAGGCCCGGCCCACGTCCTGCTCCTCTTTCACTATACAACCGAAGCGATGATTAGAGAAAAGATCGTAGACTTCTTATCGGTGTGTCGTTGTATTAAACCGATGATTGTCTGCGTGCGCGTCCTGATTTGACCGCTGTATCAGTCTGCAGGTGTTACATCATCTACATACAGAGTCTTGATTTTAAAATGAAGAGTAATATTGTGGCTGTAGTCATCGCAATAGACCAGTTTGTGTGTTCTAAACACAGGTTGTTGCAACTCCTTGAGCACGTCACGGGTGAATGGTTTGTGAAATCGAGGCGTGCGCAGCGAGAGTCTGAGCTTGGATGTCTTTTTTTTTGTTTAGTGAAGCCAATCCGAAATTTAAACGGCCATTCCATCGGGCAGCACAGGATACACGCTGGCAAGACTGTCCCAATCGTCAAGGGTGGAGAGGCCACAAGAATGGAGGTAAGAGCGGAGACCATCCTCCACTTCCCTTATTCAGTATCTTAATGGGTAGCTATGTCCTTGGATATTTAGATGGATTGTTTTTTACCAAAACACTTGAAGTGAAGTGCCTGGCCCGAGGGCGCCACAGCATTATCTCACCGAGGCTCTGATCCCATGACCTGAAGGTGCTGTTAGGTGCACTATATGCCTTGTTTACTATCCATTTTATCATCATCATCATCATTATTATCATTATTATTATTACTGTTGATGTTGTAGCAGCAGTAGTTGTATAAAAAATATACTGTAAAATGTATTAACCCATCCCACCCGCCCTACCCCCCACCCCTTTTTCTCCTCTAAATATCTCACCGAATGATCGGCAGGACATTCTTCTTACTGCAAGCCGCTCTAACACACAACCCCCACCCCCGCTCCATGTTTTAATGAAGCCTTTCATGAAATAGTCAATATCCTCAGTTACTGCAGTCCAGGGCCCACAGAGTCGTCAGGTCAATTAGCCGCCCGTCGCTTCTGAATGGGGCTCTGTTATTTATTATTATTATTATTTAGGGATGTAGACGGGGAGATTTAGAGAGCTGAGTGTTGGGTTCAGACGCTCTGTGAGCGTTTTGGGTTGTTGGGAGACGCGACGCCTCTGGAGGGTTGTGAGGTTAGTGGAGCGGGGCCGTCGCTAATATACACCGTTCAGCAGACGCTTTTATCCAAAGAGACTTACAGTAGTGAGTTCATACATTTTTCAGTATGTGTGGTCCCAGTGGGAATCCAACCCACAACCTAAGCGTTGCCAATGCCATGCTCTACCTACTGAGACACACAGAACCACGCTCTACCTACTGAGACACACAGAACCACGCTCTACCTACTGAGACACACAGAACCACGCTCTACTTACTGAGCCACACAGAACCACGCTGTACCTACTGAGCCACACAGAACCACGCTCTACCTACTGAGACACACAGAACCACGCTCTACCTACTGAGACACGCAGAACCACGCTCTACTTACTGAGACACACAGAACCACGCTCTACCTACTGAGCCACACAGAACCACGCTCTACCTACTGAGCCACACAGAACCACGCTCTACCTACTGAGCCACACAGAACCACGCTCTACCTACTGAGACACAGAACCACGCTCTACCTACTGAGCCACACAGAACCACGCTCTACCTACTGAGACACACAGAACCACACTCTACCTACTGAGACACACAGAGCCACGCTCTACCTACTGAGCCACACAGAACCACGCTCTACCTACTGAGTCACACAGAACCATGCTCTACCTACTGAGCCACACAGAACCACGCTCTACCTACTGAGCCACACAGAACCACGCTCTACCTACTGAGCCACACAGAACCACGCTCTACCTACTGAGACACACAGAACCACGCTCTACCTACTGAGACACACAGAACCACGCTCTACCTACTGAGACACACAGAACCACGCTCTACCTACTGAGCCACACAGAACCACGCTCTACCTCTGTGGCTCAGTTGGTAGAGCACAGCGGCAACGCTAGGGTTGTGGGTTCAATCCCCACTGGGGCTACATATACTGAAAATGTATGCATTCACTACTGTAAGTCGCTTTGGATAAAAGCGTCTGCTAAATGGCGTATATTATATTACCTACTGAGCCACACAGAACCACGCTCTACCTACTGAGCCACACAGAACCACGCTGTACCTACTGAGCCACACAGAACCACGCTCTACCTACTGAGACACACAGAACCACGCTCTATCTACTGAGACAAGCAGAACCATGCTCTACTTACTGAGACACACAGAACCACGCTCTACCTACTGAGCCACACAGAACCACGCTCTACCTACTGAGCCACACAGAACCACGCTCTACCTACCACACAGAACCACGCTGAGCCACAGCTCTAACCACACAGAACCACACTCTACCTACTGAGACACACAGAGCCACGCTCTACCTGAGCCACACAGAACCACGCTCTACCTACTGAGTCACACAGAACCATGCTCTACCTACTGAGCACACAGAACCACGCTCTACCTACTGAGCCACACAGAACCACGCCTACCTACTGAGCCACACAGAACCACGCTCTGAGACACACAGAACCACGCTCAGTCTACCTGGACACACAGAACCACGCTCTACCTACTGAGCACACAGAACCACGCTCTACCTCTGTGGCTCAGTTGGTAGAACAGCTTTAGGTTGTGGGTTCAATCCCCACTGGGGCTACATATACTGAAAATGTATGCATTCACTACTGTAAGTCGCTTTGGATAAAAGCGTCTGCTAAATGGCGTATATTATATTACCTACTGAGCCACAGAACCACGCTCTACCTACTGAGCCACACAGAACCATGCTGTACCTACTGAGCCACACAGAACCACGCTCTACCTACTGAGACACACAGAACCACGCTCTATCTACTGAGACAAGCAGAACCATGCTCTACTTACTGAGACACACAGAACCACGCTCTACCTACTGAGCCACACAGAACCACGCTCTACCTACTGAGCCACACAGAACCACGCTCTACCTACTGAGCCACACAGAACCACGCTCTACCTACTGAGACACAGAACCACGCTCTACCTACTGAGCCACACAGAACCACGCTCTACCTACTGAGACACACAGAACCACGCTCTACCTCTGTGGCTCAGTTGGTAGAGCACAGCGTTGGCAACGCTTAGGTTGTGGGTTCAATCCCCACTGGGGCTACATATACTGAAAATGTATGCATTCACTACTGTAAGTCGCTTTGGATAAAAGCGTCTGCTAAATGGCGTATATTATATTACCTACTGAGCCACACAGAACCACGCTCTACCTACTGAGTCACACAGAACCATGCTCTACCTACTGAGACACACAGAACCACACTCTACCTACTGAGACACACAGAGCCACGCTCTACCTACTGAGCCACACAGAACCACGCTCTACCTACTGAGTCACACAGAACCATGCTCTACCTACTGAGCCACACAGAACCACGCTCTACCTACTGAGCCACACAGAACCACGCTCTACCTACTGAGCCACACAGAACCACGCTCTACCTACTGAGACACACAGAACCACGCTCTACCTACTGAGACACACAGAACCACGCTCTACCTACTGAGACACACAGAACCACGCTCTACCTACTGAGCCACACAGAACCACGCTCTACCTCTGTGGCTCAGTTGGTAGAGCACAGCGTTGGCAACGCTTAGGTTGTGGGTTCAATCCCCACTGGGGCTACATATACTGAAAATGTATGCATTCACTACTGTAAGTCGCTTTGGATAAAAGCGTCTGCTAAATGGCGTATATTATATTACCTACTGAGCCACACAGAACCACGCTCTACCTACTGAGCCACACAGAACCACACTCTACCTACTGAGCCACACAGAACCACGCTCTACCTACTGAGCCACACAGAACCACGCTCTACCTACTGAGCCACACAGAACCACGCTCTACCTACTGAGCCACACAGAACCAAGCTCTACCTACTGAGCCACACAGAACCACGCTCTACCTACTGAGACACAGAGAACCACGCTCTACCTACTGAGCCACACAGAACCACACTCTACCTACTGAGACACACAGAACCACGCTCTACCTACTGAGACACACAGAACCACACTCTACCTACTGAGCCACACAGAACCACGCTCTACCTACTGAGCCACACAGAACCACTACCTACTGAGCCACACAGAACCACGCTCTACCTACTGAGACACACAGAACCACGCTCTACCTACTGAGACACACAGAACCACCGTCATTCGTGCTGTGCTCAGCGAGCTCTGCAGTGTGGCTGAGCCCTGGGCAGACGGCGCTGGGACTGATTATCGGCGCTGGGACGGTGACACGCCGCTATCGGCTCTGGCCACGCCCGGCCCACAGAAACGCCTGGATCCAGATACTTTCCGCTGATTATGCGAATGACTCAGCAGTCCTCATGTTGCAGCACCACCCGTGGCATACTCATCGATTTGTCCTTAAAACTGTAACTGTAAACTTATTAAGAGCATGTGTGGGTACTCTGTTGGTAATTGGATTTCACTTCTTTGGGCAAAGCAGTGTAGTGTAATGGTTAGGGGAGCTGGGCTTGTAACTGGAACCTGGAGATGTTGCAGGTTCAATTCCCAGGTGGGGGCACTGCTGTTGTACCCTTGAGCAAGGTACTTAACCTGAATTGCTTCAGTAAAAGATCCAGCTGTATAAATGGATTGTATGTAAAGAAATGTAAACTGTAAGTCGCTCTGGATAAGAGCGTCTGCTAAATGCCTCAAATGTAATGTAAATGTAAAGCCTGCATGCAGTTATGTACCAGCTGAAACCATGATTCCTCTTTCGTTTGACAAAAGTATAGAATTGCCTCTTTCTGGTGTTTCGTGCTTAAATAAGAAATGTGTTGTTCAATGCAGATGTAAAGGGGGTAGGCAACGTAATGGAAGCAATGTGGGGGGGGAAAGTACTTTTATTTTGAAGTAGCTCAATTGCAACGAAAAATAAGTCTACACACGTTTCATATTAATGTCAATACTAATGCTACAAAAGATGTTTTAAAATCAACACTTGTATGTGAGTTTCTCATGAGAGATCTAACGGTTTGAATTGCAGGCGTGTCAGTCACAGAAACGCAAAATGATTGAGCTTCACAAAGCGGATGTTTATGGCAGGGTGGCCATTCGGAAGCCGCTTATAACCGAGGCCTTGTATGTTTGTGCAAAAGTTAATGTCTGATATGTTTTAATGGGGTGTTGTTTTATTACACTTTGTCAGTTACAGAATTCTTCAGTTCAGAAATTGTCCATTTGAATTTGAGTGGTTAGGAATTCGAATGGGAATGGAATCAGGCCTCCCGCTGGTGTAGTGGTAAGAGCGTTCGGCACTAGCCACGGCAACCAGGGTTCGATTACACCGGTCGCGCCAGTTTCGGCTCTGGTCAGGAGTGCCACTAGGGGGCAGCAGTTGGCTGTCTGCCCCAGGGAGGGCCAAAAGCCAAAGGAAAGACTCGTTGCATATATGAGTGGTCGTGCGTCAGTGACAGGCTTCGGCCTAGGCGGGCACTGACACGAAGGAGGCAGTGCAGCGCTCGGTACTGGCTGGACTACGGCAGCGAGTTCTCAGGGAAAAGACAGCAAAAATAATAAAGAAAATAATGGGAATGGAAGACTTGTGTGGAACCATGGCAATGCCGGCGATTCCTGCTGATACAGGAGAGGGTTGAGGGTTGAGGTTGAGGGTTGATGGTTGAGGGTTGAAGGTGTGTGAGTGACTTGGTGCCTCAGTGACGCCTGCTGTCCGTCCTGCAGGAAGGAGAGGTGTATGCGATCGAGACGTTCGGCAGCACAGGGAAGGGCGTGGTCCATGACGACATGGAGTGCTCACATTACATGAAGAACTTTGACGTCGGACACGTACCAATCAGGTGGGTGCTTGCTTTAACGTTGGACGTAACTAGGGTTGCAAAATTCTGGGAATTAATGAAAAGCTGAAACTTTCCATGAGAATTTATGGGAATTTATAGGAAATTCTGGGAATTTAATGGGGATTTATAATCATAGGAGACCATACTGTTCCATACAAATGAAACCAGGCTTTTCAAACGTATTCAAAATTATTATTTTGAATAGTTTAGCTACAATATTGGTAGCAAGTATAGCTACTAGATTGAATGATCAACCATCTAATACATTTTTGACTATCATTGTCACTATATACCATTAAGAACATATCTAAATTACGATGGCATGCGTCTGTATAGAACTGCGATCGATCAGCCCGATTGTAGCTTCTTGACGGTTGTGTCAGGAGCATGAGATGTGCATGCACTGTGCAGAACCACCTATAGGGGGAGCAAATAGCTCATCCACCTAGTCAGGATGACATGGCCTTTCAGACACACAGAACTTTGTGATTATCAAAGCAAAGCAAAAAGAAATAAAGATATAGCAAAGACAAAATAATTATGAATTATTCTCCAGCTCTGTTAGTAATTTTAAGATGTAACATTTTTTTTTTTTTTAATCTTAATTTTATTAGCTTTTTTCTTGATGGTCAAAATTCCCAAGATTCCCAAGCCAAAGTTTCCATGGAAATTTACCAGGAATTTGCCAGAAAATGTCCACCCCTTGCTAACCCTTGCGAACACTTGAACAGAGTTTGTGTTCTTGCTGCTTCCAAGAAAAATGTCATGCGTTCTGTGTGAAAAACATTTCTTCCAGCCAGGCATTGGCCCGTTGAGCTCATTGCGGAAGGGAGCAGATATATGATTGTTTTACTCAACAACTTTTATAGCGTTGTGTGTTTGCAGCCTGGGCCTTAGTGTTAAAATTACACCACACTGAGTGTAGAGCAGTGTTTCTCAATCCATTCCTGCAGGGCACACTGCGCTGCATGTTTTCATTCCAACCTCCACTTAATCATGCTCAAGTGATCATTAACAGACGATGCAGATGATAGGTTGGGAGCAGAGGTTGGAATTTAAATTTCTAGGGCAGTGTGCCCTGTAGGAATGGATTGAGAAACACTGGGCTACAGCTCGTAATGGAAGAAAAGAATACCGTTTCCGACCAGGTTTGACCTTTTTTATTGATGTGAAACCCCGGTTCCCTTTCCCGCCCAGACTCCCAAGGGCTAAGCATCTGTTGAACGTGGTGAACGAGAACTTCGGCACGCTGGCCTTCTGCCGGCGCTGGCTGGACCGCCTCGGAGAGACCAAGTACCTGATGGCGCTGAAGAACCTGTGTGACCTGGGCATCGTGGACCCGTACCCACCGCTGTGCGACGCCAAGGGCTGCTTCACCGCCCAGTTTGAGCACACCATCCTGCTCAGGCCCACCATCAAGGAGGTGGTCAGCCGCGGCGAGGACTACTGAGTCACAGCCCTCACACTCTCTCTCTCACACACACACACCCCATACACACACACCCCATACACACACACCCCACTCACACACACCCCACACACACACCCCATACACACACACCCCATACACACACACACCCCATACACACACACCCCATACACACACACCCCATACACACACACACACACCCCATACACACCCCCATACACACACACACACACCCCATACACACACACACACCCCCATACACACACACACACCCCATATACACACACACCCCATACACACACACCCCATACACACACACACACACCCCATACACACACACCCCATACACACACACACACCCCCATACACACACACACACCCCATACACACACACACACACACACACACACACTCATATACACACACACACACACACACACACACCCTCACACTCTCTCTCTCACACACACACCCCATACACACACACACCCCATACACACACACACACCCCATACACACACACACACCCATACACACACACACCCCATACACCACACACCCCACTTGCACACCCCATACACACTCAAAATGTAAAAGCTTAAAATATCAGCAGAGCTTGCTTTCTTCTCGTTTCTGGCTTTGGCAGAAAGCAGCAGCAACATTACAGCTGCTGTGCTGCTATGCAACGAAATCCTGTTGACTGACACGTCTGCAGACCAGTGTCTGAGATAGAGCAAGGGGGCGGGACCGGTGACATCACAGCAGGTGCCATGTTTTTTTTTCTTTTCGTTTTTTTTCTCGACAGGAACAGGAAATAATGATGAATTAAGAGTTTTGTCAATTTTTTAATATACTGTCTTGCATTTAGGGAAATTTAAGTGATGCATAACCCCCCCTTCACTGAGGGTGTAACTGTACAACCTCTTGTATTAAGGCTGTAAGTTAGGCTTTTACTGCAACAGGGAGAGCACTTTGCAAAAAAACAAACAAACAAAAAAAAACATAATAAATGCACTCTGCTCGTACAGTATTTATATTTCTTTGGTATTTCAGAAATATCTTTGGAACGGCTGCCTCACTAACTTTAACTCCCAATGGTGTATTTCAATTAGAACTCCCTGAAATGGTTTTGTATGTAAAATAAAAAAGAACCTTAAAATCAGTTTGTCTCTGACCTTTTTTGTTGAGCTGTTCTTCTGAAGCTGGCTTGAGGAGCGCCTGGAAAATAAACGCTGGATAGCCTCAATTTGAGAGTTTTGAACACCATAGGATACTTCATCCTTTTTTTGAATTTGTTTGATTTTATCTCAATTTAGTAGCTAATTACACCCTCAATTTTTCATGTCAATCCCCCCCTTGTATTGTGTTTGCTGCCGTAGCCCTGTGACCGGAAATATCGTCTCCTCCAAGACGGCACTCATCATGCTGTCAACCATAACTCTGGCACCCCAGAGCCACTCCTGTGCGCAGCGAACATCTTGCCGTTTTCTGACGACTCTGGTGCGGACCGGTGAATCGAACCCCGGCTGCTGTGGCCAGCGTTGGGACGTTGAAACCACTAGACCACGCGGGAGGCCCCGAAATATAGCCTATTTCTAAAGGAATCATACAGAAAAATACAACTTTTAGACATGGTAATTGCGACACTCGAAGGCTATTTAATGGAAGATGACATGCACAAAATAATTCAAAGGAGACATGATTAAAAAAAATGAAAAAATATTTTTATTGAGGTAAATTTCTCTAAAAAATTGAGGTAACAATTTGCATAGTATTACTTCCATAAATTTACATAAGAAAAAAAAAAACATACTAACAAATGCTGAATTAGAAAAATGCCATGTTGTGCTTTCACTTCCCGTTAGTTGAAGATGGTTGAGATATGAAAAGCGGTTTTGGCGTCAACTGTTGAAATTGTAAGATTGTTTAGGGTAATCCTTACAATACGCATTCTCAATGTCTTCAGCAAGGAACATATACATCAATATCACATTAAACACGATCAAATTACATCCATTATGCAATATTACATGTTTCAAATAATTCCAAGCTAAATGAACAACTGTTATACTTAAAAATCATTTCCGTTCCTCATGCCTTGAGACTTAAAAACTTGACAAACTGCTGGTGATTTATTTTCTAGTCTTCGTTATCAAAACAACGTGCTGCAAAAATACCTTTCTTTAAAAGAAAATCTCGTCGCAAGATTATCTGAAAATAAAGTATTCTATTACTTTGGTGGTTCCCATGACAACACCAATTTTCTGGAACAAGATTTAGGAAAAAATAATATACATTTAAAAATAACATGAAAGAATAGATTTTTATTTTTTTTGCTTTGTTTTCACGGCTGCTAATTCCTCTTTATTCAAATCCGACGAGGACAGCTACCTAAACGAAACTTTGTGTAGATCTTGCACTTTGAAACCTTTTTCTAGCTCATTACATTCAAAGACACATTAAAACAATTCCAATTAAACTGCAATGGTTCTCACTGGCCCTGAAAAGGGCATGCGGGAGAGTCGCTGGATCTGAAATGACTTCAAACTATTCTGTAAAAATGTGGTGGTTAAACTTTAAAAAATCCTTCCTCAGATTTGGTAGAAACAAAGTGTTTTTCTGACAACGTTGCGGTACAGGTTGAAAGGTGAGCTTGTTTTTCGGGGAGAAGAGCAGTAAGGGTTTTCGCAGTGAGCGGTCCCGTTCCCTGATGGCCTGAGGACGGGGGCTGGACCCGCCCTCCACCTGCAGCATAGCCCAAAAGGACATCGAAGATGAAAAATTCCTCTTTTTGTACCTGGCAATCTTATGGTGAATTTCAATACCTCTAAATACAAATACATTCTAAATCGAGGGGAGGGGAGAGGGTTCATCTTACACTACCTACACTTCTGTGACCGTGGGCAAGTGAGTGTTTGGTGATCCAAACTGAGCCAATCGATCTGCTTTGCTGAGGGCAGCAGAGAGGCCTGGTTGGTTGGTTCTAAACCAGCGGGTTGATGGAGTCTCACTTACTCATTGCTACAATCCACCCTTTCTGCGTGGCAGGATGATCACAGTTAACAAGGGGTTTGAACCGTAAGGCAAATGTCTAGATACTGCATGTCCACATACACACATACATTATTATTACAGTATTTTGGAGTGACAGTTTTCTTTAAGAAGTATAACCTGGCCATAACCATTATTTGTACGTTTCCGTATGGCATGTCCCATCTGACCACATGCACTTCTCCTGTCTCTAAAAACAAAAAACGCCTGTACACTATTTATAACAAAAAGTTTACAAATTTTAATACAAAACCGTATAAACACCATATACAAGAAATTCACAAGTCGCTCTTGCTTTGAGAAAAAAAAAAAAGCGCAGTTTTGTATCCAGTTCTTAATATTTAAAAAGTGATCCTTCCTCAGATAAAAATGAACGGCCCGCAGGGAGGGAGACAGCCTGGATGTTGTCCAGGATCGGGTGCTTCGACTGCGGCTGCTGGTGCTGGTGATGAGCTGCGAGGGGGGAGGGGGGTTCCAGCCCCCGGGGCCCCCTTGCTGGGGGAGGGGGGGGTTAACCCCCTAAAGAGCTGCCTTCCCTTTGTCCTGAGAAGCTCGCTGGGTGTAGAAGAGGATGTAGGCCTGGGCCTTGCACACCTCCTCCACTGTGCAGACATTCAGCTTGGAGTCGTTACAGTGGACCCAGAACCCTGCGGGAGGGAGAGAACACTGCAGTGTGAGGGGCCACTGGGGAAGACTATTTGCGTGACACCCTTGGGGGGGAGACGATTCTGAGGAGCACCATCTGTGACACACTTTAAAATGAGGATTACTTGGTAGGTGACTGGGCAGGAGCACCATTAACACGATGTTCACTAGTGTAAGGGATACTGAATAAGAGACAGAGGGCAGTTTACACTGCAGGCCTTGATGCCCAGTTCAGATTTTTTTGCCTATATGCAACTTAAATTATTATTATTATATATTTTTTTTATACATTTATTTCAGATTTTTCAGTTTTTTTCTCCCAATTTGGTTGCCAATTAAACCCTCTATTTATTTCAATTCCCCACCCCCACGAGTCCGTCGCCCGTCCTCCGGGAGCGAGACACACATTCCAGGCCGATTGTTCCCGCCTCTTCCAAGACGGGAATTCTTCCACGGACTCCATTAACCTTCTCCTCGATGGACTCGTGCCGGCTCTCCCACCCCCTTCCCCCGGAGGCGGACAGCCAAATGCCACCTCCGATCGGGCTGACGACCAGGGCCGGTCTGGTAGAGACGCGGGTTTCGATCCGCATCCCTGACGGGCAGCACACACCACTCCGAACGCGCGGTGCGTTAGACCACTACGCCATCCGCCAGCCGATATTCAACTTTTTTTGACCGCCTGCTTACATCTACTTTTAAAAGTGATTCAAGTGTAAACCGTGTAAACACAGGTAACAACCCACATGGCGTACACGAGGGTTTGGTTACCGATACGGATATAACAACCACGCCGGCACAGCCATATCGCCATCTGCAATGGACGCAAATGAGACAGAAATAATCTGTCGGTCTATCGCATTCTGAAGCATCTTTAGAGGACCGCAACAAATTAATCTTTCACTTCTGGTGGTGCACGTGAAACGTTACACGTCACTCAAATGCAAAAAAGTATAAGAGTGTCGCGTTTTGTTCTGATCTGTGCGTTTAGATGACAGTCGCATTGGCAGATATCAGATTCCTATCAGATTTATTTCCACATATGAATGTGGCCACATGCGAGTAAAAATTCGGAATTATATCAGACAGTGTAAACGTAGCCCAAGCGATCTCCGAAACAGCACTTGACTGATGTTTCAGAACACAGAATGTCTTCCAGAATGAATAAAGTAGGTAGTGGTTCTGTGTGGCTCAGTAGGTAGAGCGTGGTTCTGTGTGGATCAGTAGGTAGAGCGTGGTTCTGTGTGTCTCAGTAGGTAGAGCGTGGTTCTGTGTGGCTCAGTAGGTAGAGGGTGGTTCTGTGTGGCTCAGTAGGTAGAGTGGTTCTGTGTGTCTCAGTAGGTAGAGCATGGTTCTGTGTGTCTCAGTAGGTAGAGCGTGGTTCTGTGTGGCTCAGTAGGTAGAGCGTGGTTCTGTGTGTCTCAGTAGGTCATGGTTCTGTGTGGCTCAGTAGGTCGAGCGTGGTTCTGTGTGGCTCAGTAGGTAAACAACGCTTAGGTTGTGGGTTCAATTCCCACTGGGACCACATATACTGAAAAATGTATGCATTCACTACTGTAAGTCGCTTTGGATAAAAGCGTCTGCTAAAGGACATATATATATATATATATAAACGCTGGCGCGTCTCACCTCCTTCCGTGTTGTAGCAGTAGGCAGTGTAGTGACCCGAGCCGAAGCCCTTCCCATGATGCATCACGACGGCGGAGAGCTCGTACAGGAAGCGCAGGGCGCGCGGGGAGGAGGAGGGCGAGGGCAAGCGGCAGCAGTACGGCTCCATGTTCAGCACCTGGTCGAAGCTCACATGGACCCCGATCTTCTCCCGGTGGTTCCTGCCAGACCACCTAGCCAGAGAGAGAGCGCACAACACACCACGCCTCTACTGTCACCTCAACTGAAGGCTAATTAACACGAATGTGCAACGAAGCAAAGCAAGCTCAAATTTGAGTAGTCCTGCAAAATGCCTTTTAATTCATCCAACTGTGATTAACCTGAGACGGATGTTGTGATGTGTATGTGTAAAAAACAGGGTCAAATCAAGAGTTGCCGTATAAATGTGTAAAATGGCCTCCCGCGTGGTCTAGTGGTTTCAATGTCCGACGCTGGCCACGGCGACCGGGGTTCGATTCCCCGGTCCGCGCCAGAGTCGGCTCTGGTCGGGAGTGCCACCGGGGGCGGCGATTGGCTGTCCGCCCCAGGGAGGGGGGAGGGAAGCGAACAGGACGTTCGATTGCCCGAAGCATTAGTGGTGCAGGTGTGTGAGTTGCCTAAAGCCCCGGAGGTGCACGCAGAGGTGTGAGTTACCTGAAGCGCTTGAGGTGCAGGCGGAGAACCTGAGGCAGTTTGTGAACCATGAGCTGCTTCTGAGCTTCAGTGAGGATGACGGGCTTGGAGGAGAACCTCCGCCGCTTACCTGGAGAAAGAGAGGGAAAGAGGGAGAGAGAGAGAGAGAGAGAGAGAGAAAGAGAGAGGGAGGGAGGGAGGGAGAAAATCGTGTCATGCTACCTGAGAGGGGCTACCCGAGATTCCACTGGGACACTACACCTGCTGCTTTCATACAAAACCATCCTGAGCCACAGAGTTACAGCTGTCACAGAGATCTAG
>JAINUG010000273.1:617500-645000 GCA_029706075.1 Aldrovandia affinis | reverse complement strand
CAGCCCACTCTAGATTATAGTTCATAAATGTGGGTAAAGAAAAGTCTCGATAGTAAAGTGAAGCCGGCGTCTCCCTGACTGTGTTGACGTCGTATAGCAGTGGTGAGCCTTGGAGCAGACACGCCCATGTGCAGGCCACACTCACTCTGATAAAACTCATAAGGAACTAGGCTGGATCTGCTTGTAAACAACAGCAGTGCACACACCCCACACACGCACACGCACACTCCTCCCTGCCAGCTTGGCCCATTTCCCCGTGTTTATGGTTTTGCCAGTCACATGACGGGTCACAATGCCCTCTCACCCACTTAGACTAGGTTGTGCTGTTGTTCTACCAACAGGGGCACATCAGGGCTTCACTACGGACCTGGGCCCGTAAGTACAAAGATTCTGAGAGTAGGAGTGCTGATCTAGGATCAGGTTCCCCTGTCCATATCCTAACCATATCCATTATGAGCTAAAAGGCTAAACTGATCCTAGATCAGCACTCCTCCTCTTGGAGTCTTTGTGCATACGGGCCCTGATCCAATAAATGTTCAATTTCTCCCAAACACTCAATCACGTGATCACTAATAGATGAATCATGAATCATTATTCAAACAGCGGTTATACATAAATTAACAATAAAACGTTTTCCATTGACTCTGTGCTCGGTTTGAGGGGATCTTCATTTCATCAGCTGCCATTCCACCTGCTCTCGCTTCCGTACAGGACAGCTGTACAGGCCTAAAGCCCGCTAATCCACGCAGGAACAAGCCCTTTCACTGAGGTAAACGCAGAGCTTTGCTGGAATCTCCCCGATCACAGACCTTCCATGCAGAGAGAAAGAGGAGGAGTAGGGAAATGCCCCGGACCAGATCAGAACAGAACAAATGCTCAGCGCACAGCTGAAGTAGGACTCCTACAAAGTACTCTGTCCTGACCCCTCACTGGTGGACCGATCTTCCCACTCGGTCAGGACCGCGGAATCACTGGCCATCTTCCGCAAGAGACTCAAAACCCACCTCTTCAGACTCCACTACCACTGACTCTGTACATTTTTACTGATTGTCATCACCACTGCTCATGTTTAATACTGCATTTTGTAACATGTTGATGACTGTCCCTTTCCTTCCCTGTGTTACAGGTACAGTATGCAGCTGCCAGCTATTATGTCTATTGCTGAATTACGAAACTGATCTCTTGTGCGGACTATGATTGTTCTTACCATGTATTAATGCACATCTTGTAAGTGGCTCTGGATAAGAGCGTCTGCTAAATGCCAAAATGTAAATGTAAAAATGTACAAAGTGGTCCTATATCACATACACTGCGGAGGCACATTTACAGTTTAGAACACACAAAGAAACCTCACGACCTCTCCCTCGGGCCATGACTGTTCCAGCTGGGAGACCGTGATTGGGTAAAACGGTGATGATACATTTCCCTCGCTCCATGATTTAGAGGGCTACACTCAATTTCGTCACGTTGCAGAGTTTCCATAAATACTACCCCATGTTCAACCACACCTCCCAACATCAGCATGCCGATTGGCGTAGTACGGACTGCTGAACTTAGCCAATCCGATAAAACCACGATGACTCATGGTACAATTATGTGAAGCATATACAGTCCAACATGAAGATAGCCAGGCTCTGATAACAACTTTCACCTCTAGCATATCATTATCATCGCATTATAAACCTTCTCATGCTAGTATGCAGGTACATAAATCTACAACATGGGTGATTTGAAACATCAACAGGAAACGCTTTATTTTCGTAAAACTTTGGGCAGTTTACACTTGGAAAAAAAAATCCCACAAAGGCTGTGGTTTGTTGCAATTTCATCTCTTTCCGCTACAGGCCAGTGTACGACTGCAGTTCATCATCCCGTGAGGTCGAAGCACGGTGACAACAGGGAATGGAAAGGTGGGTTATCTACTTTTTCCATGGCAACCAATGACTGAAGTGTGCCACTCAACTGAGTGAAAAACAAAAACGGTGCAGATCGCGGTGTTGCGCAATCGCAGAAGCAGCTTCCTGAGATGCCTTACAAACGTGGTGGATTACCTTTTCTCACGCACCGCTGCAAACCTTTATCCTGGGTGTAGTTCCAACCCTTTTCAACCGATTGTTGCCATTTGAAAATAAAGCCAAACTTTTTGGCACTTACAAAGTGCGTCAAGACCTTAATCAAAGAGCACAGACATAAAATCTTAAGACACATAAATCAGTGTAACCCTGCTAGGAGCAGGCCTGGAAATGCCCAACCCCTCATTCACCAATATCTTGGATACAGTGCCTGTACTTTTCCGAACTAAATCTGGAACACACAAAGCATGGAGTAAAAACAGATAAATATAACTGCTATGACACTAAAGCTCAATTCTAAAACTAGGGCTGGACTATCGGTATCGGCCGATATTTGCCTTGCTGACTGCAATCGGTTTATTGACCGATATGATCAAATTGACCGATGGCAGTGGGCGCTAGCTCCAGGTTTGGTGCTTTGATGACGCTTCCCACTGGCGTGTGTGGCGCTTCATATTGCGCTTCATGTGATTGGCTGTGCTGGGGATGGAAACAGGCCAAAACGAATGCAGGAATTATTCTCCTCCACGCAACGTTATAGCCTAACCGCAATCATCAACATTTGTAAATTTGCCACAGTTGATAACTGAAATTATGAGAATGTAAAATGTGGTTATCGCCCACCTCTAATGCACACTGTTCTCGTTGCTTTTAGACGTGCCATTTTTGTTGACACTGTCAAGCGAAGAAAATGTCGGCTGTGTGTGTGCACTACAAGTTGTCGGAGAAAGACAACCGATTTGATATTTGTAACAAATGCTCCAGTGAGATTTCAACTCAAGCAAGGATTTCAATACATCAAATCTGATCAGCCATTTACAAGTAAGACAAGTAGCACAGTACGAGCATGTGAAAGAATGTTACAATAAAATATGTTTTTTGTGCTCATTGAAAAGTATAATGAAGGGCAGAATTATATATTTTTTTGCCAGGGCACAAATGACAAATTATCGGTATACATTTTTACATTTACATTTTAAGCATTTAGCAGACGCTCTTATCCAGAGCGACTTACAAGATGTGCATCAATACATGGTAGGAGCAATCACAGTTAGCGCACGAGATCCAGCAATAGACATCATTGCAGGCATCTGCGTACCATACCTGTAACACGTATTTTACAATGTTTACAAAATGTACATTTTTATCGTACTTGTGTTACAATTATCCCACGGCCCAAATTTTCAGATCCCTATCTAAAACGTCACGATGAAAACGTGATGCCATTTTTACTCAATTCCCCACTTGAAACGAAACCAAAAGTGTTCATGTTAAGCCTTCTGCACGTCAAGCCAACGGGCCGACACCAGCCAGGATGGAGCTTTCTCTGGGATTAATAAGGCTTGTCTCAAATATAAGATGAACAAGGACAGACTGCACTGATGCTGTGGGCAGGGAGAACACAATAAGCACACTCGTGTGGCAGGTTTGTCACATTTTCATTACCCAAGGTAAAATGAAAAAGCTGCCAGTCAAACTGTGTCCACACACTCCACAGATGATATTGTGATAGCACAGAAGGCCACACTGTGGCGCTGGTGCTTTTCAAACGGAGTTGGAATCAGTTTAACCGTGTAAATTTAAAATGATCTACTATATTAGTTTCATTAATAAAACAACGGTGTTGCTAGGCTGAAGCATCAGCACATTCCTCTTTGGGCATCGAAGCACAAGCCCTGCAAATGAGCTTGGAGTGATTTTTAGAATTGTTCCCATTTGATTCCTTTGCTCTTTGGAGAGTGAATGTGGAGAGGGCTACCTGTGCCTTCTCTGCCAGACTGTTCACACGTGATCTCATAGTCTTCAAGTTGCCTGCCCTGCTCTGTGATTGGCTCAGGGGTTAAATGGTGCTCTGCTGAATGCAGAACCTAGGGAAATTAACAGCTATGACTATGCCTACAATTTCCTAGCTTGTAGTCAGCCAGATGTGAGGAGGCTCATAACCTCTGACTCTGGTTCCAGGTTCTCCGGCCTTTGTAGGACTTTAAGATAAATCTCATAGCATGAGCACCCTTGGAGGGAAGCAGCAGTGACAGAAAGCAGGCCTCGTACAAAACAAGAGCAGCACCGCAGCAAGACTGAGCTCTAGTGCAGGGGTAGACAGCCCCGGTCCAAGAGCGAAAGATGTTTCTGGTTGATTTCACATTTCAAGCAATTATCATCATTTGATCTATTATCAACAGCTTGAACAGTCCGAGTCTGAATGGTGAGATCCTGAGTCTATGCAGCGCACGGTCACCTGCATTCAATAAGACCAGTAATGCACCCAGTTATGTTTCTTTAGTGTTCGGGTGGATGAAAAACAAACTTCTCTAGCATTCCAGGACTAGGGCTGCCTTACCCTGCTCTAGAACATTTTCACTCAGACCACAACAGGACCACAGCGAGACGAGGCTTATGGGCACGAAACAAAGTAACAAATCAATAAAAAAACTAAACAGAAATTGGTCCTGTTAGACACTCCTAATCCCACCAATCTCTCTTTCTTTCTCTTTCTCTCCCTCCCTCCCTCTCACACTCACTCTCACTCTCCCTCTCCCTCCTTCCCTCCCTCCCGCTTCCTCTCACACTCTGTCTCTCTCTGTCTCTCTCTCTCTCTCTCTCTCTATCTCTCCCTCTCCCTCCCCCTCACACTCACTCCTCTCACTTCCTCTCTCCCTCCCTCCCTCCCTCCTCTCCCTCCCTCCCTCTCACACTCTCTCTCTCTCTATATATATATCTATCTCTCCCTCTCCCTCCCTCCTCCCTCCCTCTCTCTCCCTCCCTCCCTCCCTCCCTCTCAAACTTCCTCTCACACACTCTCTGTCTCTCCCTCCCTCCCTCTCACTCTCTCTCTCATATATATATATATATATATATCTCCCTCTCCCTCTGCCCCTCACTCACCTGGCTGAGCAGCTGTCCGTGGAAGATGGTGTTGACCACGCTGAGCACCTGGCGGATGAGCCTCCTCTGTCCGGGCGGCGCCGTGGCGGGCGTCAGGGTGCCCGTGTTCTCCAGCTCGCGCTGCACCTTGTCCAGCAGCTCGCACAGGAACTCCTGGGCGTCCTGCTGCGCGTAACCCCGGAAGGCCGGGATCAGCTGCCACACCGAGTGCAGCATGGCGAAGGGCGACACCAGCGCCCACTTCCCCGACCACATCACCTGGAACAGGGTGTGCAGCTCGTGGCACAGGGAGATGTGCTTGGAGCTGGGCTCCTTGGGCTGGATCAGCTCCATGCTGCGGGCGCGCGAGGCTCCTCCGCTCAGCCCGGACCCCGCCGACGGGCCCTTCTTGGGGGCCTGGGGGAGGAGGAGGGGCGGCAGGAGGGCGGGCGCCTTCCCCCGGAGGAGGCGCTGCCGCGCACCACCAGTTTGCCGTTGACGGCGCTGGCCAGCAGCTCCAGAGCCTGGTTCAGGTCCAGCTGCAGGAAGCACTCCCGGAAGATGTGCAGGTGGCTCAGCACCTGCAGGATGGAGTTCATGTAGCAGGTGTTGCCCAGGTTACGCAGTCCCGTCACGCCCGGGGTCACCGTGGGCCTCCGCTTGACGGGCGAGTCGCCCGCCTTGGAGGCCAGGGCCCTGGGGCCCGTGGAGGTAGGCGCCTTGGTTGAGGTGGCTCTGGTTTTGGTTCTGTTTTTGGCAAGGCGTGTCTTCAGCGGCTGGGGCCTCCTCTCCGATCTCCTCCTCTTGGGGGCGGAGGACGCGGGCGAGGCGGGGCTCGGGGCGGGGGGCCGCGGGGCCGGCGGCGGCGCTGCGGACGACGCGGGGGGGCCTGGGCCTCGTTGCCACGGCGGCCGCGGCCCTCTGGCTCTGCCGGCGCAGGCGGTGGCTCTTCCTGGGCGGCGTGCTCTCCAGCTCCTCCCGCAGCTGCCGCTTGAGCTCCAGCCGCCGCTGGCGCGCCTCCCTCCGCCGCTCCTCCTCCTCCTCGTGGAGACGCTCCTCCTCCGCGCGCCGCCGCCCGCCCGCCGTCAGCTCGAACCACGAGCGGAAGACGCGGCCGATGAGCGCGTGCCGCCGGTGCCACAGCGCCGTGAACATGCGGTCCTCGTCCTTCAGCTCCTGCGCGGCGCCCAGCGGCGCCTCGTCGCTCGCCCCCGCGGCCGAGCGCAGCGTTCGCCCGCTGCGCGTCGTGCACTCGTACCGCTGGCTCTTGATGGCGCCCAGGGTGCCGCGCAGCAGCTTCAGGTCGCCCATGGCGTTGTCGTTCAGCACGTAGTCGTCGCACAGGTAGCAGAAGACGTAGAGCTCGTTGACCTCCAGAGCCACCGGGTGGCGCTGCTCCAGGAAGTGGCGGAGCGCGTGCTCCTCGATGTAGCGGCCGCAGGCGACGTGCGAGCAGCTCAGGCAGGCCCACACGGACTCCGTGGTGTTGCAGTCCACGCAGTGCCACTTCTGGGGGTTGAGGATGGAGTGGTCCTGGGCGAGCCGCAGTCGGCCTATGTGCTTGCAGCGGTCCATCGCGTGCCGCCTGCTCTCTCTTCAGAACAGCATGGCGTCCAGGGCAATCTGCAGAACAGGGTCCCCCCACAACATGGTTTATCTGAGCGAGGGGAGAGATGTGGAGAGGAAGCAGAAGAGTTGGTCAATCTCCAGGTTAATGCATTCGGTAGCACATTGTGGAGCATTTCGTAGGAGGCAGTGTTAGCATAATGGTTAGGGAGCTGGGCTTGTAACTCAGAGGTTGCAGGTTCGATTCTCGGCACTGCCGTTGTACCCTTGAGCAAGGTACTTAACCTGGCTTCAGTAAAATATCATTATAAATGGATTGTATGTTAAGAAATGTAAACTGTGTAAGTCGCTCTGGATAAGAGCGTCAGCTAAATGCCTAAAATGTAATGTAAAATGTAGTTCCAAGTTTAATGTTTTTAGATTGCAACTAAAGCAACGCCAACGGAATGGGGTAAATACGCAGTCTAAACAACAGGAAATAGCTTAGGAGGAGGAATTTATTTTTGGAATATTTGAATATACACCACCCAAGGCACAAAATTTGGATGACTGGAACTGGACTCCCAATGAAGCTTAATATTCAACAGGAAGGGAATTCTGATTCTTCCAAACTTCTCCTAACATTGCTCTATCTACAAACACAATGGAAACCTTTCCAAATCCTGCAGAAGTGGCAAAGGACTCATCTGCATGTTATTACGCCGTCTCGGAAACAGGTCCAGATAAAAGCGCAGGACACGTTCAGTAGTGTGTGTAATGTTCATCCTCTCCTGTGAGTTCCTTCCCATTTCGAGAAGTTTAGAGGTTATTTCACAGACCCAAACCAGCCCTGTGGTAGCAGCTAAATCACACATTACACCAAAGATGCAAAGATTTTTTTTTTTGCTTCTCATTTAGAGCTGATTGGGTTCTGTGAGCTATCCCCCAGTCAATTCTGAGAGCTTCCCCCGGCCATCTCCTGCCTCCCTGCTCCTCTCTGGCAACGGGGGCTTTCAGCTTGTTTAACAAAAGGGGGGGCTGGGCTGGTGGGGCAGAATGGAGCAGCCAGGGACGGAGCTAGGCCCTTTGTCTCCGGCCAAACACTCTGAGCCGAGGGAGCGAAGGAGATAGGGGGGCCGAACACTGATGCCCCAATTTAGAAATGCTGTCATCGAGTGTTATTTCGAGAACCATCTCGCAACATTCAGCCTAAATACATACAGACAAGTAACTACCCACCTATGTATACGCAAACACCCTATTTATTTCTCCATCTATAAATAGAGATGTAAAAAATGGATGCGCAATAAACTGGAAATGGAAAGTAAAGAAATTTAAAAAAGAATTTCTGCGTAAAAGGGGTCTGACTCTTGTCTAAAGGGTATTTTGGCAGGAGCAGCCTAGCAGCTTAAAGAGTATGAAACGCTGGGGCTGAATAGTAGGCAGGAGAGTGTGGGACCTGTGGGGGATTCCACAGCTCAAACAGCATCTATGGAGCCCTTTCTCTAATTAGGGAAATGGATTTTACGGTCAGTGTAGTGCCTAAGTTAACCAAATATCTAATTCTGCAGAGTGAAATTATGCACTCACAAGCAAAAAATGATCACTTAAAGTACTACATGTACAATTTAAATGTTCTACAATTTACAATGCAGTTATTCTGCATTGTTGGATGTTAAGCATTAAAAAATAAATGTGTCACAGGTTATACAGTGCCTTGAGTGTACTATACCAGTACAGCGTATACTACATTAACTTTATAATAAGTAGCCTATGGAATAATTTACAGCTTGTGTATTGCAGAATTATGAACCTCAATTCTCAAGATGTTCATAAGTCTAAGGTTCTGCTGTTTTTCAAACATATGCTTCCGAGGGAAATGGAAAATGTTAGATGTGGCCAAAACTAACAAAGTACCCCCGAGTCTCAATACTTACAATTACTTATAGCTATATAAATATACACACACGTGCGTGTGTGTCTGTGTGCCCACATAACAAATATGTATTTTGCTTTCATATAATAATTAGACTATACACCTAAATAAATTCGTCAGGTAGCTCGCGACCTAGAGACCTAAAGACGGTGCGTTTTTCCCTTTCCAGAAAGGCAGCTCGTTTTAGTGAATGGACGAGATTTCGCTCGTCTTCAATGAGAAAGGCCAGCGGGCTGCCTTGGGGCACTCGTGTGAGCTAGCCAGCTATTGTTTACACATTTTAGGGAGCTAGCAGTAGTGAGCGTGTAGAAGGAAGGCAGAAACTCTAATTCCACTCTCGACCCAATCCCATCCAAGTAACCAAGTTATCTAGCAACACGGGGAACTAGCGAGCGAGCCATCAAACGTTAACCAAATACAGTTGTTTGATTTTTTGAGCCGGGCAGCGTTAGTTATTGTCAAAAAGGCTAGCAGTCCAATAACCGTTCCTAACTGGAGTGCGTACCAGCCGCTAACATGAGCTAACCAGCCAGACACGTTAGCTTAACTCGAACGTGCGAAACAGCTAACGGTAGCGGACTATATTGTAAAAAAATATATATCGGTTGCTCAATAGAATGGGATTCGTGGCAGATTGTAAACTTGCGATCGTAAAACAGTTCTCAGAGATTCACAATGACACACACGGATATCGAAACTTGTGAATTCCCACGTTTGTGGGCGCCCACGAGCCAGTGTTAACGGGATGTTGCTGGCTAACGCTAGCCGAACTGATTCACAGGGCGAAACACACTCGAACACCGCTAATTAGCGAGATTTCTATAGATAGCTAGCCTGGTGCCTCATCTTAACAAGCGGGATGGCCAGCTAACGAAATCGCGTACTGTGTTTGCTGACGGTAGCTAATTATGTTAATTTGAACAAAACCAATTAAATCCGTTATTAGATCGGTTCACCCCATTTCAGTCGGCAATCGTCGGATATGATATTATATTTAGCAAGCTAGCTAGCTACATCGATACACGAAAGTTAACGTTGAATAACAACGTCTTTATGTGCGCGCCTGGAGATGCTATAGCTAGTTAGCCACTTGTTCCCTATATTACTTCGCAGCATGTCCCGTAGCTAACGTTAGCTAGCCAAGATAGCGAGTTAAAACCGCCAGTAAATAAGCACGTCAAAACAATCTTGTCAGGCTATAGACTGACACAAAATTGCTAGCCGGCCTTCGCATTGCGTTTCCACGAACCTATTTAATTGTGTTACAGAACACTATTTCGCTATCCAGCTATGTGTTTCTCAAGAAGTAGAAAAGAAATGACATGTAAACGTACCTATCACACACTACGGCACTTATCCTGCTAGCGCTGTTGCCGTCGCCATCTTGTCTACTGCTGTCGCGTGGGTCGGCTCCTCAGCGTCCTCGAATGACGTCAAAGACCGTGCGTGACGTAACGATCTCCCATTGAAAACGTAACAGCAAAGCCATGTTTTTGGCGGTTTCCACACGGCTGTGCGAAGAAGCACGTTTTTCGTTTTTTGCTAGTTCTTAAAACAATACGACCCAACATTCAAGTACGAACGTTTGGGTTGGGCTCAGTTTAAGTTTTTAAGCTTGGCCCTTTGGTATATTGATCATCTACGTGAGATGAGTATACGTAGATAGCTAGCTAAGGTTAATATCGAGCTCCTCATTAGGTTTTCTCAAAGTTTTTTCAACTTAACTTCTTTGGGTTCTTGCTTCTGCCACTAGGTAGGCCTAGTGGTGGGCCCATGGATCCTCATAAAAGGCACGCAGCACGAGGAAAAAAAGAACTTGGGACAAGAGGGCAGTTTGAAGAAGTGTTGTAGTTCATAACTTGAAGTGTAAAATTACTCAACTTCCTTAGCCTATTTTTAACCATATTTGACATGTATCAAACTCAGTATTACTGGTGTTAATATAATTTCAAATATAATTATTACATTACAGGCATTTGGCAGACGCTCTTATCCAGAGCGACGTAACAAAGTGGCCTCCTCCGCAATCATGTAATTCCAGCTATTTTTAGGCTTGTGGAATTGCAAGTTGCAAGTTTTATTAAATATATATTATATTTCTGTCCACCAAAATCTCGTTTTGGTAGACTATTTGGGAAGCTTGAACTGGCCCTTTCAGAATTTCATTATGGAACCCATCTTGAACGCTTGTTATGTAATTTGTGGCCACGGGAGGGCAGTGTCGGACAACACAGGAATTCAAGGCTCTGACTTTAGCTGCTACAGAAATACTTTTTGTGTAAATTATTATTTAATTGCTTGGCAGACACCTTCATCTAGGGTAACTTGCATAGCTCACCTTTTTTAAACATAGTATCCATTTATACAACTGGGTGGGTATTTACTGAGGCACTTCAGGTTTGAATACCTTACTGAAGAGTATGACAGCAGTGCACCAAACATGCAACCTTTGCGTTACAAGCACAGCTCCTTAACATTTAACATTTATATTTTAAGCATTTATCAGAGTCTCTTATCCAGAGCGACTTACAAGATGTGCATTAATACATGGTAGGAACAATCATAGTTAGCGCACAAGATCAGTGCAGGAATACAGCAATAGACATCATTGCAGGCATCTGCGTACCATACCTGTACCATACCTTTTTTGGGAGTATAGTGTTGAACAAGTAAACAGTGGTGAAGACAATTTAGCTAGATGGACAGAGTTCAGTGGTAGTGGAGTCTGAAGAGGTCTTAACCACGACTATATCTTGCGGAAACGAAATCTATTGACACATCTGCAGGTGTGAAGCTGAGCGGTTTTACTTGGGGGAACCCACACTTCATTCAGCCTCTTGATGCAAAAACAGATTTGTATTTTCTTTCTGTATTTGAGGAAAGTATTTGTCATTGGGGTCATGTACCTTTCATTGGGAGTATTTACACCTTCTCGTCATGAATATAGCATAATGTTATAGAGTTTTATGGCTGTCGCTTCTCAGTACCTGTTTGGTGCTGAGTCTGCTGATCCATTCAAAATATGTTTTACAGTGTTACACCTCAGTAATATAAATGAATCATATGCAGATGTGTGTGTGTGTGTGTGTGTGTGTGTGTGAATACAAGCCTTTCGTCTGAATTGTAGCTTTGCTGAATCAACCTGCCATGACCCTCCTTGTTCCCAGCCAGCCTCTTCTGTGAAATAAAGCTTCTGAAAACATGGTGCGGGTTTCGGGCTCCATGCAGGATAGTGGCACTCACAGAGATGTTCAGATCACAGTCAACATCAAAGCGTTTTGCTTCTTTTCTGAGACATTTGTTGTAATCCTGTCATTGGTGAATGAACGATCATCACAAAAGGTCTTCACTTTCTCTCAGTAATATGTGAGAAAGCAGTTTAATCACACAAACAAACGAAGCCTTCTCTGTATTTTTTCTCTTCTCTTTTTTGTGTCTGTCACGAGGCCCCATATTTGATCATAGTAACAATGCATACTAAATTAGAAAGTATGAAAAACTAATTTTTGTTCCCTTGCCTTTAGCAGATTTTCAACGTTTAGAAATGGCAGTATAAGGAAAGTTTTATGTTTTTTTCATAATACTTGTAGTTTTAATACAATACTTGGTAAAGTATTGTAATTCAAAATTGTAATGTGGTGCATCCTGTTAAGGCACTGTTCTAGTCCGTGGGTCGCCCCCATGGTCTGGTGTGGAATCTGGACCGTGTCAGCGCCAGCTGTGGCCAGCAGCACATAAGTGGCCTAGCGTCGCCAGAGAAGGGAGGGATTTGAGTCGGCGGGACATGCGCGTCTCACCGCACACCAACGACCTCTGCTGGCCAAGCAAGCACCCACAGTTTGCCTGCACAAACTACACTTGAAATGCCATCCCCGAGCTCAATGTGTGTGCAAGCCTAACTGGTGCACTGCGGAGTGAAAAGATGCACCATTTTGACATCACATGTTTTGGAGGAGAGCCCGTACTTCGTCTGTCTTCTTCTTCTCCTTGGGTAATTGACTGCTCCCTAGAAGATCCTTTACACCTCAAGCCTAGGGGGTCTTCACAGAATTTGAGCATTCCAAATTTGGAGAAAAAAAAAACAGACCATGGATCCCAGGTGACCCATGGTCTGGTTTGTTCCTGAACTGACAGAGAAGATCGCACAAACACACAGAATTTGAGCATTCCACATTTGGAGAAAAAACAAACAACAACAGGTAACTGCTTCAGAAAATGCTGTAAGGAACCGTGATTTTATGGTTTACTGTCAGTCCTGTGAGAGACAGCAATGTGACTATGCGGTTTACTTCTAGTTCTGGGAGAGATAAACAAGACAACCACTTGTTTTACAGCATATTCTATGGGACACGGTAAGGTGACCATGTGGTTTACTGCCCGTTCTGTGACTGAGAGCAATGTGACAATGTTGTTTACGCCCCGTGTTTTGTGAGAGAGAAATGTGACCATACGGTTCACTGGCAGTTCAGTGAGAGACATTTGGGCCGAGGCTTTCTGATGAAACCTAAGGCGTTTTTTAATGTTGTTAAAGACTTGGCCTTTCTCGTAAGAGCTGTCAGTCAAGGTTTTTCATGGACAATATTTGTGTGTCATCCATTAAGGTCCAACGGAAATCATTATAAGGCAAGGCCATCAATGATTCTGTCATGGCAGAGGAATGCATCTCCCACAGCACCACTCCTCTCCAATGTGAACAGAAATATCTAAAACATTAAATAAACAATTTGAATATTGTTTATTCTATTCCTGGTCTGTTTGACTGTTAGGAGTCATCACAAGTCAGCCCATCTGGCGAATACTGACATCATTCCACATTCTGAGGGGGCATTTTTAGCATAATTTGGAATTTGGAATTTTTTGATGTATTTGGAATGACCCATAATTCTTTAGACGTGAAGCCATTTGGAGCTGACCTTCACAGGACAGTTTGTGGTTTTTAAAGGGCATCTAGGATTGTTTTCTGTAAAAATTGTACCAGAAAAGTTGTCTCAGCGGATATACCATGGTTTTAACTTAGGGTTTTTAGTCTTAAGAATATTTAAGATGTATGGATTTCAAAAATAAAATTAGATATGGAGTGTGGCATTGTATATATTTCAAACTTGTAGCCTTGTGTGCACTTATCAGAGGTCCTGTGGATTTGGAGAGGCCAGACGGTGATATTTTTAGCTTCTTTATTTGTTCCTGTACAGATAATAAGACACTGATTTCATTGTCCATGCAGGCCTTTGCAGACAGAACGTCTGGTAAATGCATAGTATCTAAGTACAGTCTGTTTGCTCGTTCATAAACATAGAAATCTAAGCCCGGGTCACAAAGGGTGACTGGGGTTAATATTTTGAAAATAGATAAAAACTTTGATGTTTGGTTGGACATACTACTTTTTCTTTCTTCAGATTTCCCCCCCATTTTTCTCCCAATCTGGTAGCCAATTGTACCCTCTATTTCTTTCCATTCACCCTCCCCAGCAAGCCCAACACCCATCACTACGGGTCAAGCTAAACCCCGAGGCCGGCAATGATCCGCCTCCTCCGAGACAGAATTTGCCCACCTACTTTACTTTACCTTCTCGGCGAGCTGGGCCGACTCTCCCTCCCCTTCCCTCTGAGGCGGACAGCCAATCGCAGCCCCCGATTGGAGCTCCCGACCAGAGCCAGGCTGGTGCAGTTTTGGCAACTTGCATTCCGGGTGAATGCTTTGACCGGTGGCCTACCGGAGACCCCTCAGAGCAGTCATTCTTCAGCCTTTTGAGGGTCGTCTCTACTCAGTACATACACCTAACTAACATTCCTGGGTGAACTTTTCATAGGTGGACAGTGTGGCATAATGGTTAGGGAATTGGGCTTGTAACATTAAGGTTGCAGGTTCAGTCCCCAGGTGGGACAGTGCCGTTGTACCCTTGAGCTAAAGGTACTTAACCTGAATTGCTTCAGTTAATATCCAGCTGTATAAATGGATTGTAAAGAAATGTAAACTGTAAGTTACTCTGGATAAGAGTGTCTGCTAAATGCCTGTTGTTTGACCTTTTATATAAAATGTGGAATTCATTTAAAGCTTTAATTAGCTGTGTTAAATGATGACACACAAGTAGATGCCTGTGTGAATTTCTGTACGGTTAGCCAAAAACAACTTATGTGCAAGATAAATATTAATTCAAGTCCTTGAATTCTTCTTTTGGGCTTGTTTTCCTTGTTATTAGTCATTATCGTACACATCCACAGGTCCAGTGCATTCCTGCATGGGGAAGAGGTATGTGTTTGCTTTGTAGATCATCCACCCGATTCCTGTTAAATCGCTTTTAATGTTTTTGTCTATTTTTGCCCTGGGGGGGCTATAGCTGAGGCTTCTTGTTAGAGCATGTTCAGCCGGAGAATCTTTCACCTAGTTTCGACAAGCACTCAGACACACACACACACACACACACTGTCACTCACACACACACACACACACACACACACACACACACACACACACACACACACACTGTCTCTCACTCACTCACTCACTCATACATACACACACACACACACACTGTCTCTCACTCACTCTCTCACACACACACACACACACACACACACACACACTGTCACTCACTCACTCACTCACACACACACTCTCACACACACACACACACACACAGTCTCTCACTCAATCACTCACTCACACACACACTCTCACACACACACACACACACACACACACACACTGTCTCTCACTCAATCACTCACTCACACACACACACACACACACACACACACACACACACACACACACACACTGTCACTCACTCACTCACTCACTCACACACACACACACACACACACACACACACACACACACACAGACACACTGTCTTCTCACTCACACACACACACACACACACACACACTGTCTCTCACTCACTCACACACACACACACACACACACACACACACACTGTCACTCACTCACTCTCTCACTCACATACACACACACACACACACACACACACTGTCACTCACTCACTCACTCATACACACACACACACACACACACACTGTCTCTCACTCACTCACTCATACACACTCTCACTAGTTTCCTCTTTAACTCTCACTCTTTCTCTTTTGCTCACACGTAAAGCACATATGTGGCCCATTCACACACACAGACCTGTACAGCCATTCCAAAGCCATTCCACAGCATGCACACTATATCAATACACACACATTATGCACAGACACACACACATACTTTCACACATGTGCTGTGTGCACTAAAAAACATACTGATGATAATATGAAACATGAATACAGTGCCTCTGTGGGGTATTATATGTGGGAAGGATGTGGTTTCATATAAAACAAACAAAGAGCATTTTGGGCGCTTAGTTGTGGTTTCCCTGTTCCATAATCCTTTGATATCAGTATGTGTTATCTTATTATCAAACTCAATCACTCTTAAACTGTTCTAGGATCTAATGCATAATCTGGGCAGGTCTGTACTTAGTTCAAAAGAGCCCAAGGAGAGGCTCCAGTGATCAGAGTGCACATATTTCTGTCACCATAGTGCACTAGCAAATTATATTTATGCTATACATCTATTTCTGTTTTCGCAAACTACTAAATGAATGTATCTTTTAACATCTATGTAAGCGTTGTGTATATGTGGCATTGAATGTAACAATGAATTATCACTGCCAAGATAGTACGCTTAGTTCATCGGTTTTTCAGCCATTTTTAGGCATTGGCGAGTAGCAAGATGTTCTTACAATGATGTTATGTACAGTCTGTGATGGGTTCATGAGAGTTTCCTCATTATTGGAGTCACATGGCAAGAAATGTTTAAGAACTGTTAATCTAACCAAGGCTGATGCTTTCGGCTCTCAAAAGAGGGCTATTTCCATCCTCTTAACTGGAAACTATTTTCAGTTTTTAACCTCCCTTGAGCTTTTCAGCAGCCAATATTGAAAAGATGACGTGCTAAGCAGTACAATGCTTTTGTAGCATCACATGATAGAGAAACAGCTGTATTATTTGTTTACTGGCACCTCAGTACTACCCCACAAGGACAGGATATTGATCTGGTCATGCTCTGATGATGTCGTTACATGTTTTGACATCCTCCTCTCTAACAGACGGGCCTTGCAAGGTGCTTTTTGGCCCTGCAAGTGTTCAAGTGGCTGAAGCCAGACATTAGTTTGATGCTCAATCCTAGTTCTGGAGGGCCACAAGTTCTGCGTATTTTCACCTTTCTTTAAATGGCTGGCCCACTTACCATTGACCAGAGATGCTTGTACCTGTCAGAGCTGTCAGATCCACTGATTAAGATGACCCCCCTGGACTCCTGGTCCTCCAAATCTGTTACTGGACAGCCCTCTGAGAGAGAGAGGGATATGGTGGGAAGACACTAAATGTTACACTTGAACATGGCACCTCCAGAAAGATTGCACAAGCCTCTTATATAATGTATTATTTTTGCTGTTTTTCCCAATTTTTTCCCCCACTTTTCAGTATCCAATTTCCTTTCTCTCTTTTTTTGTGCCAATTATTTCTCCCTCGTATGAGAACTCGCTGCCGTAGTCCGGCCAGTAAGTGATCGCTGCACTGCCTCCTTCGAGCCAGTACCCGCCTAGGCCGAAGCCTGTCACCGACGCACGACCACTCATATATGCAGCGAGTCTTTCCTTCGGCTTTTATCCCTCCCCTCTCCCTGGGGCGGACAGCCAATTGCAGCCCCCTAGTGGCACTCCCAGGCAGCGCCGAAACTGGCACGACCGGTGGAATCGAACCCCGGTCGCCGTGGCTAGCATCAAACGCTCTTACCGCTAGACCATGTGGGAGGCCTGCCCAAGACTTTTTGAATGCAAACCAATGATTCAGACTGTAAATGTGTATCTGGGTGAGAGAATAGTGACTTTGTTGAGTGGCGGGGGAGGGGGGAGCAGATTGCAATAGAAGGCTCTGAGCAGTGATCAATCAGCCGGCTGCAGGGGGTAGTGAGATAGTTTAAAGAACCCTGGTTTAGCCCCAGCCTAACTGGGTGACCTCAGCAGGCATTTGTCCAGTCAGCAGACATCTGCCAATGGGTGCCCTGCTAGTTCAGAGATCATGTGAGTGATTGATCACCAGGGGCGGCGCAAGGGGGTGGCTTAATGGGCTTAAGCCCCGAATGTTTCTAGAAAAGCCCTGGATCTTTAAAATTATTATATATATTTTTTAAATAACCACACGATGTGTGACATTTACCCTCCCTAGTCTTTCTTCCGACTCTGTAACGGCACTCGCCAGGCTGTCGACCGTAACTCCGGTACTCCAGAGCCACTCCTGTACGCAGCAAACTTCATGTTGGCTTCCAAATATCGAGGAAAGAAGATAAGCAAACTTGCCTGTCAATAAAATACATATCTTGAAAAAAATAAAATGTGTGTGTGATCCACAAATTCTGTTTAATTGTGAAAATGATTGTAAATTACACATATCTAGAGTGATAACAGGCCATTAGTGAGCATGTGGAGTTTTTTTTCGACTTCTTTGTAAAAACAGACATGATGTTGGAAACGTAAACCCTTACTGTTGATGTAATGGAGTCTTGATTACCTTCTCTAGTTCTTATCATGGCACGTGTTGGCTGGACAGCCCAGGAAGACAGATGAGTATCTTCAAGATCAACACACATTCACACACACACACACACAGACCTAGACATGCATACACTATGTACACATACACACAGACCTACGCACACAGGAACACTCATCTATACGCAGAAGTGTGTGTGTATGTATATATATATATTTGCCTTCAGGATTATCTACCTGTAGATCTAAAGGAATGAATAAATACATTAATTTGTTGAAAGTGCTCTTCTATATTACTCATTTGTCATAGGATATGTATATTTGTAAAGGTGTCTTTCAGTCGCCTAAAGGTTGGGAATCACTGAAATATGATTTCAGTGAATGAGGTATTGATTCATTCTTTAAAACAAGGACACACACACACATTCACGGAATCAAACAGATGGCACACCTTTACGGCCCAGAAACTGAACCAAGGAAGACTCTGTCTGAGCACAGGTAGATTTATGTCAGACAAGCTGTAAGACGCAGAATTCTCCCAGAAAACACCTCCTCTGAGCAGGGAATATTTGAACCTGTCACCAGCCAAGACAAACTGTGCAATCTATCAACTGCCTGTCCAGTCCTTTCCCCTTCCCCGACTCGGTATTTACCTGTGATTTTTCTAATAGAACGATGACATAAGAGAATCAATTGCGTTGCTTTGTGCTAATCACCAGATGCGTCCCCTGTCTCTCAGGAGTGCCGGTGTGTCAACATGCTCAAGGAGAGGAGGCCATGTTTGGTCTTGTTCTAAGGCACTGTGTTTATGATGAAGAAGGATTTTGAATACTGTGATGTGTGTGTGTGTGTGTGCGTGTGTGTGTGTGTGTGTGAGAGAGAGGGAAACAGAGAGAGACGGAGAGAGAGAGAGAGGGAGAGAGAGGGAGACAGAGAGAGAGAGAGAGAGACAGAGAGAGAGAGAGAGAGACTCTTTTATTTATTTAACCTTTATTTAACCAGGCAGGTCACTTAAGAACAAATTCTTATTTACAAGGATGGCCTGGCATCCTTGCATATACGTTGGGTTTACATTGACATTTTAAGCATTTAGCAGACACTCTTATCCAGAGCGACTTACAAGATGTGCATTAATACATGATAAGAACAATCATTGTTCACGCAAGAGATCAGTGCAGTAATATGTGATGCTTCAATCACTGTGGAAGGCTCCATAGTGTCTCTGTCCCAGTCTGCCAGGAGTCTTGGAGTGACCCTGGACGACCAGCTGTGTTTCTCGGGCCACATCACAGCGATCACCCGGACCTGCCGATTCTCCCTCCACAACATCTGGAGGATCCAACCATTCCTCACCCAAGAGGCCACACAACTCCTGGTCCAGGCCCTGGTGATCTCATGTCTGGACTACTGCAAGTCCTTGCTGGCAGGCCTACCTTCTTTAATACTTTTTGTATATGTATACTTGTTTACTCCACAAAAAAAAAAAAAAACATGTACTAACCTTTTCCTTCCCAGTGTTACAGGTATGGTATGCAGCTGCCAAAAACGATGTCTATCACTGAATTACTGCACTTATCTCTTGCGCAAACTATGATTGTTCTTACTATGTATTAACGCACATCTTGTAAGTCGCTCTGGATAAGAGCGTCTGCTCAATGCTTAAAATGTAAATGTAAAAGTAAATTGCTAGACTCCTCTAAACTGAAGGAAAACTGAAAGCTCTCAAACCATTATCAGGTCCCACCTTAAGCATTTGGAGAAGGGGCGGGGGGGGGGGGGTGTTGGCTCCCTCCCTCTTTATCCCATGTCTCATTAATTTATGGTTTGGGGGAAACTCCTGCGCAAGCCAGATTCAGATTATTTTTACATTTTTGGGTCACTTACCACAACAAGGTATCCGTTGAAATTATCCTCTCATGATTAGAATCCTGGTGACACCAAACATCGATAGGGCCTGGGGAAGGCAGCTTGGTTCATACAGCGATGTTGGTTGAGCTGATATCTGGAAAGGCATAATATGCTCAGGCAAAAATACTGCTACCATGTGACAAGGCCAATCATACCATGTTGTCCTCCGCTTATTTCTGCTGGCCATAATTATTTTCTCCCTGACCCATAATTTCCAGCTCATAGGTAGAATCCCAAAATTGTGGTGTGTGACATAGGCATGTAAGTTTTGCGTGCTGATCTAATATGGACTGCGCTGGCTGCCAAACCTACATACCTAAGTGCCCTGGTTTCATTCACAGAGTAATAAACCTGTCAATGACCTTCAGTAACACTTCACAGCATAACATTTCTCATCCCCCCGCCACAAATGATCCAAAACCACTATTGGTCCCATCTCAGGTTCATCAGCTTCCACGCCTGTCTGTCCATACCCAGAACATGGCTCTTTAAATGTATTGTTCTAAGACGTATTGTGTGACAGATTTTTAATATATTTTTTTAAATTATTATTATTTGCTCCAGCTTTTTTATGTATTCTACATACAGGTAACTGCCAAAATAAAGCAAACACCACCATTAAGTGTATTTATATGGCATTGGGCCACCATGAGCCACCAGAACTGCTTCAATGCACCTTGGCATAGATTCTACAGGTATCTGTTGGGCTGTCTCAGGCACCACTAAGACTCTCCAATAAGTCTTCAATTGGGTTGAGATCTGATGACTGAGATGGCCATGGCATGTGGTTTACATCTTTTTATTCTCATCAAATCATTCAGTGCCCACTCGTGCCCTGTGGATGGGGGCATTGTTATCCTAGAAGAGACCACTCCCATCAGGATAGAAATGCTTCACCATAGGATGAAGGTGATCACTCAGAATGGCTTTGTCTTTATTGGCATTTACCTTGCCCTCTTGGGGTTAATTAGACCTAAACCATGCCAGGAAAAGGCAAACCAAAACAGAGCTGCCAGAAATCTTAATTTACTCAAGTGTTTCCTTTTTTGGCAGTAACCTGTGTGTGTATATATATATATATATACAGTATGTGTTTGAATACAAAAGACAGAAACACATCAGATTTAACATCAGTACTGTAACATGATTTTCCAAGATCTGACAGCAGGATTTTTCACCACCTGCAAGTTTAGCAAATAAATGCAAATGTGACATTTTGAGCCACCCACTGCCAAAGAAGAGGGCTGACTGCAAACATGCTAGGCCACGTAAAATAACTAAAGTACCGTTTTGCCTTTCATAACCACAGGTTGAATCATTCACAAACGTAATAAAGCCACATGACCTACATCCATCCTCAATAGCGCCATACGTTCCCACACCGCACTTTCAGCGTACTACTTGTCATCAGAGTGATTTATGAAATGCAATTCAATATTTGGACAAATTGACACGTACAGGAAAAGACTATTGTACCTCCACAAACTGCATTCATCTATGTTCCAGGCTTCTGCCAATTTCTACACAAAAGCTCTTCTGTTATGTTTTTGACATTGTTGAAGCGCTGGCTCTAGCAGGATAAAGGCAAGGTTTTTTTTTCTTTTCTTCTCGATGGTGTCAGGGCGAGGGGCAAGGCCTCGTGAGTGACTCCATGAGCGCACTGCTTTTCAGAGCCACTGGGATTCTTTCTGTGGTCAAAACCCTCTCAAGGGGGGCATTGTCCCCATGTTCCCCAAACCAGCAACGCACTGAGAAGCAATAAAAACACAGGAATGTACCCCGAACAAAAGCAATAACTTAATTACAGAGCGCACAAGTGGAGTATTGTCTCAGGGCGTATTCACGGAATGGCGTTTCCTCCTGGACAACAGGCAACAGGATCCCACAGGGCGCCCAAACTGCCGCTGCCACTGTCGCCATGGTGAGGGCCCACCCTCTCTCACATGGGACACCGGGGTCAACGCAGATTCACAATATCGACCAATCGGAGCTTGCAGGTGCACTGCGTGCGGACCAGTCAGAGCTCCGCTACACAAGTAGAGAGTAGGAGACCCCAGTGTACACTCTGCTCTCACTTCTGGTTAATATATGTATTTTTGTTAAGTGCTTAAACAGAGCGGAACGTGTCTGAGATGATTGATGTGGATGAACTAGACGAGGAGCAGAACTAATCCTGCACTGTGGAACCTGCGTGTAAAGTGAAAGTCAATGGATTCTAAACAGCGGGGTAGGTCTTACTGGTTGACACATTATTGTTTACTATCATGCTGACGTACGCATAGTCAATGCCCCTTAATGTGCCATTGCCAATGTTACTACAGTTCACTGAAGAATACTGTTGTTTCATCACAGCCCTCAATCAGTGCAGCTGATACCAGTCCAGTCCCAATGGACTTTTATAATGGTGTGAGTACGCCAGTGTTCCTGCTTTGTTTGGTTAGCAACAGTGGCTCTCGACGCACAAACAGGGCCACCACAGGGCCCCCCAGGGCCCCCAGGCACATTTATTGCCGGATAATGTACTCCTGTTGTTCCATTGCCACGCTGCCACCTCAGGCACGGTTGGCAGTCCTCAAGATCGCCATTACCACGGGCGTCCCGCGTGGTCCAGTGGTTTCAACGTCCGAAGCTGGCCACGACGACCGGGGTTCGATTCCACCGGCCGCACCAGAGTCGGCTCTGGCCAGGAGTGCCACTGGGGGCGGCAATTGGCTGTCTGCCCCAAGGAGGGGGGAGGGAAACCGACAGGGCATTCGTTGCCCACAAGAGTGGTTCTATAGTACCGGGTTGCGGTCTACGGCATGGCGGGTGCCGTCTCGGAGGAGATGATACTTCGCCCTTGTTACTACCGGTCACAGGGCTATGGCAGCGAACTCACAATACGAGGGGGGGATTGACATGAAAACATCCATCCATCCATCCATCCATTGTCTAAGCCGCTTTTTCCTGGTCATGAAAAACAGAGGGGTGTAATTGGCTACTAAATTGGGAGAAAAAATGGGATAAAACCGATCAGGAAACACGAAGAACAGATCTTCAGACCTAACCTCCAGTTCCTGCCCTTTCTTGTTCCTGCCCTTTCTTGAGAGGTTATGAGGGACGGGTTTTGCGCCAGTTTCATTCGCCACACAACAAGGTGCACAGCAGAGAGTCTCTCATTGGGCCCGGAGCTCGAGGCTGCTACAGGCTCTGTTTCAAAATCTCAAGAGTTGTGTGTGACATTATTGTGTGCAGATGATATTTTGCTTTCCTCTCCAGTCCTGAATACTCTCTTAGCTGCACTTTTGAACCTGCTGAAGACATTTGTCTCAATTTTAAGTTCTATGTTTATTATATAACAGAGATGATGCCAATTACAGAGATAACCTTTTCAAATCTTTGAAAAATGGAAATATCACATATGTGTACTGTAGGCATTTTCATACCTCTTAAATTGCAGGATACCAACAATATCCATATCTTCTGAAATCTGGAAAAAGATCAGATCTAGAAATCTTACCCTGTGTGGGCGGTGTGTGGGTGCAGGCTTTTGTTCCAACTGCACAGTGACACACCTGATTCCACTAATCAAAGCCCTGATTGAAGACTTTGATTAGCTGATTCAAATCAGGTGAGCTACTGCTCGGCTGGAACAAAAGCCTGCACCCACACCGGCCCACACAGGGTAAGATTGCCCACCCCTGCTCTAGATGGATCTCCCTTTTAGGCAGAGGGAAGACTATTCAAATTAAAGTTCTTCAGAAACAAAAACTAAACAAAGACATGTCACCAAGAGTCTATAACCTTTTTTTGCAATCTTGCAATCTTGGTGCACATTCAATTTCGGCATGGTGCATAGTCTAAAGAGCCATAGAAAGAGACTGGTAATATTTCTGTCGAGGGTAAGTGAACTCATTTTGAATGCTACATTATTTATTTTCCTAGAGCAAGAACAGAGCAGCTGAAAGAGGAATCTCCCTTTGCCCTTATATGGAAACCCTGGTTATTAAGCTTCTGACTCATTTTAACAGCATGACTTTTGCTTCTGACATGGTTTAATCAGGATTTTTCAGTTCTTGTTCTTGCCCTACCAGCACATTCAAAATGAATTAATTAATCACTCAACACATCTCCACATCAACATCTCAAATACGATTTATGCACACCAAACAACAAACAAATAAGTCAACCAAAAGTACAAGTTAAAACAACTTTATACAAGAGAGTACTTGAAAGATTCCCGCATGACAAATAACATCGGCAGAAAACGGAAACAGGCTTAGATGAGAAAAGCGATTCCAACTGCTCTTCCATATGTGCACTCCATTCATCTCGTATAATCTGAACCATAAGCGTTTACAATTTAAGCTCTAGCACAGAATGTAATTCACGCTGTCAAAACTGAATAAGATGAACTGTATTGGATGAAGATGAAGAGCCAGAACCATAGCCCGTCCTTTAGTGGTGTGTCTCTCTGCACAGAGTTTTCTTGGGAAAGCGCACCCCCCCTCCCTCGTCCCCTCGTCCCGTCCGCGCAGTGACGAAGGATCCAAGGGAGCCGCGGTGCTCCGCAGCCTTGACCTCACTTCGGGGTCGCGCTCCTGAGCCAGGTATGCGCAGCCAGCAGCGGAGAGCGCCACGCACCTTGCACCCGCCGACCCCTGGAAGACGCACGAAGCGCTCGCAAGATCAGCGATACCTCGCATTCCTGAAATGCCGCGCTGTGACACCTCCGACCGACCACGTCATGGCAATGGAATCCTTCCAGGCGCTAGACGTTTCTGGAAAAACAAATTCTCCCGAAAGCCAAACATTCCGTCCGCTTTCACGCTCCTCCTCTGCCTTCTGTGATATTCTGCTTAATCTCTGTGTGTGTGTGTGTGTGTGGGCTCACACATGTGCCTTTTTTTTTTTTTTTGCCTTGTAAGGATCGATGTGGACCCGGTCCTACACAGTCCAGACCAGCAGGACCCTGAGACTCACGACTCCTGAGGTCAGAAAAGGCTCACGATTGGAACACTTTTTCTCATATCAAATCTAATAGTATTCCAAGGCCTTATTGTTGTTGTTTAAAACAAAAGACTGGGGTGCTTCTCTTCACGTCCCTGTGAAGGACGTCTTATCTCTTCCAGTGCCCCAGATATGAGCAGCATCGAAGTTATCGTTTGATGAACTGCTTTCTCTTTCATTTTCCCTTTACTGGAAAGGGAATTTCAGCTGGCAGCTGGGAATTTCATATGTAAATGATCCTTTGCAGGCAATATGCACTAGACTCAAAGATGTATCTGTGTATACAGAAATGAAACATTCTTGTGGTGAGCCTTGAGAATATTGTGAAGATTTCACATAAAATCTATGCATACATACAGTGGGTACAAAAAGTGTTCACCAACTTTGGCATTTTTTGCATTCTATTTTCTCACTTCATGGAGTCAAAATGGATTTAATTGGGATTTCTTGTCACTGATCAACCAAAATTTCTCAAAGTTTTTTCTCAAATAATTGCAAATAAAAAACAGACAATAATTGATTGCATAAGTATTCACCCCTTTTTAGAACACACATAAATAAACTCTGGTGCAATAAATTGTCTTCAGGGGTCACATAATTATTTGATTGGAGTCTATCTGTGTACAATTACGGTGTTTCAAATGATTTCAAATTAAACACACCTGTCTGTGAGAGATCCTAGTTGGTTAGTGCATTTACACAAAAGAGCCTCATAATGAAGACAAGAAAATTCAAAGCAAATCCAAGAGAAGGCTTTGATTGGTGCTTTTCAAAAGCACAACATCACCAATCAGGGGAAATATATACAAATATATCAAAGACTTTGAATATCCCCTGGAGCACTGTTAAGCACTGTTACAGTCTTCCATGGCAGAGATGGGAGAAACTGTCCATGGGACAACAATAGCCAGGGCCCTTGTAGCCACAAATACATGCTTTATTGGAGGGTGGCAAAAAGACATTGTTGAAGAAATCTCACATGAAATCTCACCTAGAGTTTGCCAGAAGGCATGTGGGAGACTCTCAAGCCAAGTGGAGGAAGATTCTGTGGTCTGATCGTGTTTCTCCAAAACCCTGATACACATGTAATCCGTGCATATGCATGTTTCACAATGAACAAAGAATTTAGCACTGACCCAGTTAACACAAACACCCTCTCAATATTGCTGAAATTATGGGGCAACGTGATAATTTAACAGCTGGCACTGGGAATGTTTCAAGTTAGTTGGGGAGCCCCTCTCTTAATTGCTCTCAATTAAATATCATGTGTACCCCAATAGGACCCATACGACTAATTAGAAAAGAATGCTTGAATCAACATCTCGTCTTTAAACCAGTTTTTGTGTCTCCATTTGCGACATAATAGCCCGTTAGAAATGTTCATTCATGTGCCAATTCCCCAGCGATGCTTGGAGAACTGAAGACATCCCTGTGCAATTGTCCTTCCTGTAGCTTTTCTGTCGAGTAGAATGGAAACGGCAGCGTTGTTATTCACCAGGATCCTGTATGGAATTTCCCCACTGTCTTCACACAAGGGATTTCATTTTGGCCGTTTCCATCAGCAGCTATCTGGGTGTTGACATTCTTGCCATATTGACTACGGAACCTTTCCCCTAAACGGTTCCACGTGTCACTCTTTAGCATGGTAGCTATCTCCCATATCTAATTATCCTTGAGCGCTCTAATCTTCTGTGTGTTCAGAAATATTTTCTTGACAGTCAAAGCAAAATTCTTTGGCTTTACTGCGATTCCTGAGCGTGACAGTAGTGCGCCACACAAACGAAAAGGTGCAAAGAGGCGTAGACACAACAGCAAGGGTTAGAGTCTTTATTGGCAGTATAACAGCTTAGAATTATGTGAATATACTGTATCTAAGTGTTTAACAGCTTTAAGGCCATCAGTTATAATTGTTCACTGAAACGGTGTCAATAGGCGTTGACACATCTAACAGGAATTTGAAATACATTTCAGTTCCCTGCAGAGCTGAATATTTGAAAATTAAATACAGGCTAAATACAGGTTAAGTTTTTGGTTGAACATACCAGGGAGATTAACTTTAGGCTGACTGGCAAATGCTTGGTATGTACAACCAACAACTATTTCTCAAGGGTTTTTTTTGTTTTTTTCAGAGAACAACACTGGATGCCATTTAAAAACTGACCCACATTTCGATTGAATCAGGCTGCATGGAGATATTGTGCGTTTCCAGATCTTAATCCGCAGAGGCGTATACGGACAATGAAATCAGTCTTATGCCTTTTATTATCATCGTTATTATATACTGTACAGGAACACATAAGAGTTAAGAACATCAGCGTCTGGTCTCTCCAAGTCCATCAGACCTCCAATAAGTGCACACAACACTAGACGTTTGGGATATTATATTATATTGAATTTGTATAATGTTGTGGCTTGCCTTTTTCTCTCTCTCTTTGTATTGTTATACACATCGTAACTACTATCACCACTGAAAACAACCATGGCATTTATGGCTTTATAACCTGAAAAATATTATCAGTCTCAATCCATCGTTCAGGACTCATCGTTCGATATCTTCTGCGTGGTGTGTGTGTATGTCTGCGTTTTGTTCGTGTGTCTGTCTGTCTGTCTGTCTGTGTCCAGCCATAGA
>JAINUG010000273.1:600000-612500 GCA_029706075.1 Aldrovandia affinis | reverse complement strand
TGCATTAGCTGGGCCCTTATCTGCCGAATAACAGCTCCTGGCCTGTTATTGGGAGATTAGAGTGAGATTGGGTATTACGGTATTGTTTGGCTTCCTCGACTAATATCTTTTGCATGCGAGTCAAGGTCACAACTCGTTCTGGGCCAGACCGCGGCACTGTGCTGGCTTGACATTGGTTCAGCGTTGTACTGACAGTTGTTGGCTCCAGACCTGAGACATCAGACCAAACGTCATACAGACACAGCCTGACCTTACGTGTGCCCAGGAACTTCATTCAACCCTAACTTATGTTTAACATTGTTGGGAATGTTGAAGTGGTAGAGTTTTAAATGGTGGTTTATGGTCACTGTCCTTCTGCGTCCTACAGTAACTAAATTAGAGAATAGATTTCTAAAAATGATGACGTTGTTGTCATGTCACTGTGTTTGTGTGTTCTGTGCCCAGTACTCACCGTAAGCATACTTCATAGTACAGAAGAGTTTGGGGCTTCCCAGGACCTGCTCTTTGCATTCACATTTTTCTGTAAAACAAAAACAGAGAGAACATGCCAATCTAAAAGGTTGCACACACACTGGATGCTGCTACGGGCTTCAGGAGGGCAGACATTCTGTCAGTCAAGGGCCAAGAATGTGTAGAGTATAGTCAAAGACATGGGGGCTGTTGAGTGATGCATGAGTAACGCATGAGTTCTGACCACCCCGCAGGGCAGCATATTATTGGCTGCAGTGTTCCCCAGGGAGGGGGAGGGTTTCGGTCGACAGGGCTGTCCCTGACTCATCGTGCGAGAGCGAGCTCCTCTGCTTGGTAGGGCGCTTGCAGCCTCCCTGTGACCGTGCGCATGAAGTGTGCTCCTTCAAAGCAGCTGGTGGACTTTAGAGGGAAAAGACTTTGGATACTCTGGAGGAGAGCGCATGCTCATCTGTGCTCTCCCGGATTGATGGAGGACGTTGCAGTGATAATGCAGAGCTGTAAATACAATTGGGCATTCTAAAAAAAAAAACAGGGATGAAAACTGGCAAAAAAAGGAAAGTAGACTGAAAATGTGGCACTTGTTGGAAACTGACCACCTTGAACACATGGAGGATGGGACATCCACATTCCTTCCTCTGACCATCGTCAGACTCAATACTGAGGAAGCGCCTCCACTTATCCACACAGAATGACCAGTAATAATGGGGGGGAGGTCATGGACTGTCCTTGCAAAAGCAAACACACAAAGGTGAAAAAAAAAAAAAAGAAACAACAAAAGAATTTGAATGATTCACGTGTACTAGAGTAGACACCGCTGCACAGGCGGGCGGCAGGGCCCAGGACCGAACAGCACCATCCCTCCGATGATTTCAGCCCCCCCAGAGTGCTTCCTCAAAACAAACGGAGGGTCTGGGATCAGCTCCGCGAGCAGCAGAGCACAGCAGGAATGAGCTTCCCCCAGCGACCCCCCGCAGTCAGCGGAATGATAACTGCCCTGGCCGCGGCTTCCGAAGGTTAAAGATTAATCAACATAATTCATAACCGCCACCTAGGAGAGCAGGGGGCATCAGCGGGGGGCCTGTCCTGCCACAGGGCGTTTGCCCCCCCGCCTTCCCAGCATGCTTCACAAGGTGAGTCCCCCCCACGAGGGTTCATGCTGCATGTTACTAAATCATCCCTAGTTAGTGAGAGGAAAACTGCAAATGTACCACCAATGCACAGCACAGGAATGTCCACTGGCTGCCTGGATTGTGCTGTGTGTGTGTGTGTGTGTGTGTGTGTGTGTGTGTGTGTGTGTGTATCCACAGGCAGGTTAACTTCCTTAAAGGTGAACCGCAAGGCAGCGATTATTTCTAGGCGGTGTGTCCAAGCGTGACATTGGATATCGTTAGAGCTGAACCTGAGCATCTGTGACCGGAGCATTCGTGACAGGTTTGAGCGGTGACCCCTAGTGACCCCAGGGTGACCTGACAAGGCAGCTACTCACCGGAGTAATGCAGGGCGGAGAACAGCTCGTCCGCTCGGAAGATGGACCCGTGCTCGCTGTCATTGCTTCCCGAGGGGTAGTCTCCTCTGTAGTACAGCTCCAGGTCCAAGCTGCACACAGTCACAGTATGTTATTTTTTTATTTATCATTTATAATTAATAATTTTTTTTCTTCCCGTCCTCCAGGTAACGAGCAATTTTTTTTCCCGGCCCGGTAGATCCGCCTCCTCCGAGATGGAACCCGACCATGGACGCCTTTCCTGCTCCTCGACGAACTCGTGTCGGCTCACCCCCCCTCCCCTGGGGTGGACAGCCAAATGCCGCCCCACCAATCAGGGCTGACGACCAGGGCCGGTCTGGTAGAGACGCAGATTTCAAACCGCATCCTTGCCAGGCAGCGCACACCACACTGGACCAGCCAAAGTGAGGTGCGTTAGACCGCTACGCTATCCGCCAGCCCGTGTGTGTTATCATTATTAGCATCACACACCATACTAGCTCAATCAAGTTCATTTTGTCTTCCTTTTTTACTTTTGTTCAGAGCACATCCAGGTGATGTGCTTCTCACTCAAGAGTAGTCCGATCACCCCCCTAAGGATTTGCACCACAACCCACTGATGCGGAACTACTCCCACTTCAATATATGAATCAACCACCAAAGAGATCACTGAATCTGGGTGACTGCCGTGTTGTACAATGAAGAACGTTTCTATATGCAAGTAAGTTCTATTTGTGACAAGTGCACCTGCAGCCCAGCAACCAAGAGGTAGCCAGCAGCATTCGCCTTGCAATATTAGACCACCCTAAATCAGTACAGGAAGGCCCAAACATCTCTCTCCCAGTCAGTGAGAAACGGGAAGCACAATGGACACATTCATGTTCAACGTTTCACTCGTCTCTATAAAGCAGCTTGTTTCCTAGTTCCTTGTCTTCTATCCAGCCCTTCGTAGCAATGCAATAATAAAACATTTGCTATAACAAATGTTGACTTATCAAGGTGTATGTGTGTGTGTGCGTGCGTGCATGCGTGCATGCATGTGTGTGTGTGTGTGTGTGCATGCATGCGTGTGCGTGTGTGTGTGTGCATGCGTGCGTGTGTGTGCGTGCGTGCGTGTGTGTGTGTGTGCATGCGTGTGTGCGTGTGTGCGTGCGTGTGTGTGTGCGTGCGTGCGTATGTGTGTGTGTGTGTGTGTGTGTGTGTGCGCGTGCGTGTGCGTGCGTATGTGTGTGTGCGTGTGTGCGTGCGTGCGTGCGTGCGTGCGTGCGTGCGTGCGTATGTGTGTGTGTATGCTAGTGTAGGTGCGCCTCACTCACCCGGACATGCAGTCTCCAGTGAAGGGGTCACAGTCTCCCGCGCAGTCACATGGCCTGCAGCCGTAGTGCTGGAACCCCCAGTATCCCACCATGCACCTGTCACAGTGCGGGCCTCCCACTCCTGGCTTGCAGACGCAGTCCCCGTTGCTAGGGTCACAGAGCGAGTCTCCGCTCAGGTGGAAAGGCACCGAGCCCACTGGGTGGCAGGCACATGCTGAGGGGGCGGGGGTAGGGGGTAGACAAGGGTTCACATTAATACTGCAGTGCCAAACCCAGACTCTAAGAGCACATTTACGCTACAGTGATGTACGCCATTCAGCAGACCCTTTTATCCAAAGCGACTTACAGAGGGAATACATACATTTTTCAGTATATGGTGGTCCCAGTGGGAATTTATCCCACAACCTAAGCGTTTCCAACACCGTGTTCTACCTACTGAGACACACAGAACCACGCTCTACCTACTGAGACCACGCCACACTCTACCTACTGAGACACACAGAACCACACAGAACCACAGAACCACGCTACCTACTGAGACACACAGAACCATGCTCTACCTACTGAGACACACAGAACCACACTCTACCTACTGACACACAGAACCACGCTCTACCTACTGAGCCACACAGAACCACACTCTACCTACTGAGCCACACACAGAACCATGCTCTACCTACTGAGACACACAGAACCACGCTCTACCTACTGAGCCACACAGAACCACACTCTACCTACTGAGCCACACAGAACCATGAGAATTAGGATTACTGTTCTTTGCAATTTCTTGGCAGACGCCATCTTTCAGAGAAAGTCATTTTTTCTAATCTACAGCAGTATGCATGCGCCGGAACCCAGGTACAAAACTGTATTTGTAAGGCCGAAAACCTACATTATTAAAATATCTTGGGTCATGTGTCCCAAAGCCGTGAATGTTTCCTCTTACAAGCACATTTTTTGGGGGGGAGGAAAGGTGTTGGGGGACAGGGGTAAGAAAGAGGAGAACACGTGACTGTACCCACCTCCAGACACCTCGGCATCGCTCTGAAACCCGCTCCCCAAGACAGACATTCTCACACAGCCTTCACGTCTGCCCTCATTGAGTGATAAAAGCACGAAACAGTGCTTCACTTCCTGTGAACAACTCTGCCTGTTACAGTAGAATATATTTTAACTTTATTTTTTTTATTGTTTATGATTTAACACAAGAGCTCCTGTTAAACCCTTTATCTGGTTTGAGCATCAGGATCGCCCACGCAGAGCTACAGAGCCCTTTCCAAGTTAACCCACCTGCTAATAGCAACCTAAAAAAGGGAGAGAGAGAGAGAGAGAGAGCGTGGCCTGAGCCAAGAGCTCCACAAGAGCCACTGATTTACACTGTGCAAACAAGCTGTGGCCACACCAGCGATACACTGCAAACAGTCGTGTGTTTATTCCACTCAAGGAAACAAGCTTACGGAAACTATGTCTCTAAATATAACACCACCTGTTCGCTCCTGCAACAACAAGGAGTCATACAGTTGGTTATTGTTCGAGAAGTCCACAGCCACCCTGGCCTTATCTGCAGAGGACGGAGAGGGCACATATTTCTGTGTCACGTAATGATGCTCACAGGCTTTCCGGGCACTGTAAATTACATTTCAACAAGACCTCAGCTCCTGTGAACTTATCCCTGTCACATTGGTTTCTTGCCTTTATCTCCGTTCAAGATGTCACGGGAGATATCTGCCTGATTTGTTACTGCTTATTAGAAGCCCAATTATGGCTCTCCATCTGGCTCTTCAGACTAGTCTCGTAACTTATCACAGAGTGCGAGATAAGATAAGCGCTGCCTCTGTGCTCGTATTCATTTTCAAAATCGGCATTGACATTAAAGACGGGGGATTTCTGCGAAGGCTAATTGATCTCTCCCCCTCCATCATAATGCAGATAAGTGGTTGAAGATGAAGAGGCAGCTATGATTTTTAGAGAGACTTGAAAGGCAGGTAAATGGTAGCTTGCCTGAGGAGAACTCCGTTTGGAGGCACATTAAGGGCCTTCACAGCAGGCGTCGGTCGCCATATCAACACAGCGCAACAAATATTGTGAATGCTGACACTTCACAAAAAAAGTATTCTGGATTCTCCTTTGTTATGTCACACCAAACAGGCATCTGTGGCAATAACAATGGTAATCACAAGACAATAAATCTTGTTGCGGTTCACCTACTAGGCAAGCCTTAGGTTAATCATTCAGCACTTTGTATTGCACTAAAAACGCTGTACACTTGTACTCTCACTTATTCTATCCCAGGGGCGGGCAACTCCGATCCTAAAATGTCAGGTCACATAAGAGGCTAGGCAAATTAAGTAACTGAGAGCAGAAGTTAGCACAAACATCCAGAAACAGACACAGCCCACCTTGCCTACTCCGGCTCTATGCAATTAACTTTGGGTAGCACTGCGCCTGCTGTCTAAGCAGTGCGGAAATAAAGATTTATGACAATTTAAGCAACATTAAAAACATAGTCCAACAGTTATGAGGTGGTTTGCCGTTTAGTTGTCTTCCCGCACCAAAAACGCAATCCTGAATGGACACCAGCCATTACAGAATCACAGTGGTTTATATTGTATGTAGACTTAGATTTGAGTTTGAGTATTACCTGATTTGCTTATTTGAATACCTTAGACACACGTGCGTGTACTATGGCTGACCCTGTGCTCGGACCTCTCTTAGGAGAGATATGCGAAAAGACACATTCCAATTACCTTGTGTAACATGGCAATTAAATACAATTAATTAGGGGGACATAATTAGGAAAAAACATTTGGGTGCATTTCCAGGACCGTTTACTCGTATTATAATGGCGACATCCATCAATGAAGCGGAAATGAAAATCATCTCCGTTTACATCGAAGTAGGATCACAGAATCACAGAATTAAAAAGACCACAACACAGGCGTCCGTAATAAGGGCAAACACAATACTTTTGATTTGAAAGTAGGCTCATTGAATTTGGCCACCTCCCAGCCTGGATCTATTCAAGTCTCACTCCCAAAAGACCGTAAGTAACAATGTCATCTAATGATTCTGTTACAACAGAGAATCATGCGCTCCTAAATCTGTAGTAGAGAGGTCAAGCCTGTCGTCTTCCTCACATCACACAAAGCCTCTTTCCCTTGACATGCTGGAAGTGGCAGTGTAGTATAATGGTTAGGGAGCTGGGCTTGTAACTCAGAAGTTGCAGGTTCAATTCCCAGGTGGGGCACTGCTGTTGTACCCTTGAGCTAAAGGTACTTAACCTGAATTGCTTCAGTAAAATATCCAGCTTTACATACCAAATGGATTGTATGTAAAGAAATGTAAACTGTAAGTCGGTCTGGATAAGAGCGTCTGCTAAATGGCAAAAACATTTTTTTTTAAATGTAACATGCACAAGCCCTGGATCAGCACACGCCTTGGAAAAACTATTCAAGTTATTTTTCCCTGTTGGCCCTGCAGATGCACAGAGGTGTAGAATCGGACGAATGCTTTCAAATTGCTCCACATTTTTCTTACGGATGATACGGTGGACTCTACGGGCCCCAGGTTTATCCTAAAATGAAAACAGCACCCACTCCTCACCCACCAGACACTAGCCTCCCATGCTCTCTCTCGTCTGCCACGGACGCAAACAGGCAAACACTCAGAATAAATACACTGTATTTCTTACTGTACTGTCTTTTTAAACCACCACGTCCTTTTTCATATAAAAACCAGCGGAGCTCCTCGGTTGGACCAGGAAGGAATGTACTGTAGATTAGATAGTTTAGTGAAAAACTATCTCTGACCAGAATGCTCCTGGCTGCCATCGTAGGCTAGCGATGATGATGTCACATCGCCCACTGTCTGACATCACTGAAACACACAGGCACACAGGCAGGGCAAAAGTACCGTCTGCCCCCACCCCCACCCCCACCCCCACCCCCTCGTTATCTGAGGACTCAGATCAGAGTTATGCCCTTCTGCATCTGCATCTGATAAGCTCGGCAGACAGCAGACAGTGACAACTCACTCTCCTGCTCGTTTTCGCCGTATCGGCCTCTCCGCTCTGTTTGTGTATCTGCTGGAGGCCCACGGCTCCACACACAATGACAGCTTTATGGGCCTCTCCTGATGTGGGACAGAATCACGGCATGTGCTTAACCACAGAACACGCCCGCTGGAAAAACAAATAGTAATTCAAGGCCCCAACACTGTCATTTTCACTCCGTTTAACCATTTGATAAGATTCAGGCAGTGAGTAATGTCTTTCTCCGCCTTTTATTTTTCCCATAACATTTTGTGTGTGCGCTCTTTCAAGAGCTTCAACGCGCCTGGAGAAAAACAAGCAGGAATGGTAAAAATTTACTTAAGAGATACTATGGGAAATTCCTCCATCGCAGGCAATTACGTCCAAATTTCAAAAACTGTGATCCTCCAAGAATGCACCTCTTTCCCCCGCCCCCAAATACTCAGGGGAATAATTGGCACATCAGTTTAGCAATACATAATGTGACTTACAATTGGTACTTTGTAAAACGTAATCACTTTTTCAGCTACTTTTTCTCCAGCCCCAGACACATGTCTCCAACAGGCCCTACAGCACATTTCTCAGCGCGAGCTCAAAGGAAGGGACCCCTATCATTCTCAACAATCTTACTAATGGTGTTTTGTAAAAACCTGTTTACGCTATTTTTCTTACCGGCAGACAAGAACAACACTACCTCCACGCGGACTGTTAATCATCGTTGTTATGGTCCGCCTCGATTGGCTCTCTAGACCGCTCCCATCTACAATATAACATTCTTTAAGTAAAAAAAGAACATAAAAAAAAAAATGTTGTGACAATGTTGTCATGTTACTTCCAATAGCGCAAGAGGCTCGGCGGCGTGTTATGCAATGTGCCGTGGCTCGTCACACGGCCTGGGTCTTGTGTAATCGGCATTGTTAAGTATGTTTGAGGGTAAGTAAACCTTTGCTCTTAGAATAATAGTGCCGCCAGAGCCCAGGACACAAGGCACTCTCCATCTCTCGCTGAGCTCCATGCTCTACACTTTGTTCCCCTGGAGGAGATAAGACTTATCAACCCTTTATCTCGGTGGCATGGATGTGGTATGCAAACTATACCACGAGTACACTAGTACATTTCTTAGAACCTCAAGATACAGTTCTGGAAATGTTTACCCCAAACCACCCCCCGGCCCCCCCCCCTCCAGCTGAACGAGGACCTGGAGAAACACAGGTCCTAGATTTCCAGCGAACTTTCCACATTTCTGTCGCAGGGAAAACAATTCGCCCACTGGAACCAGATTCAGATTGTGCATTTGGTTATATAACTTCAGGTGGAACGCTGGGTGCCTTCCGTTCTACCTGAATTTGTAAGTAGGATTTGTTTGAGATCGTAAAAATCTTCCAGAAATGTATCTGAGATTTTAAGAAATGTACTGGTGTACATGTGGTAGTTCTGAAAATGTCGTTCTAGAAATGTTTACGAGCCCAAACAAATCCTACTTATAACATCAGGTAGAATGCAAGGTACATTTTAATGGCAGATATATCTCAGCATATACACTGGTTAGCTTATGTTCTGTGTGGCTCAGTAGGTAGCGCATGGCGCTGACAACACTTAGGTTGTGAGTTCGATTCCCACTGGGACCACACATACTGAAAAATGTATGCATTCACTACTGTAAGTCGCTTTGGATAAAAGCATCTGCTAAATGGCATATATTATTATTATTATTATTATTATTAATATTCTTCTTAAAGCGTTCAGGGCTGTGTGCTGTACCACCTTGTGCTCTGATAAAGCACATGCTCACTAACATCAGGTTTAATACCTAAAATCATGAAAGGATCCTTCACACTGTTACGGGTGAATACGGTCTAGTATCCATTCCAGTGACATAGTGAGCAAAGGACACTTGCTGGTTAAGGTACAATCTTGCGGCAGCCACATTAAGAGCTGGTGTTAATATCTAACCAAAAAGACATTAATAAACAGACAGAAAAAGATGTTTCCTGGACTCCTGAATCATTCTTCTTAAAACAAAACAGAGCTTTGAACAGGTGGCGCCCATGCATGTTTACATCACTGCTGTAACGATACACTGGACCACGGCACAGGCAGGCACCCTCAACTCCATTCAGAATCCTACAAACATTACACAAGGCCTGCATATTAATCTCTGAGGGCAGTGCGAAGCACACGCCTCGCTTGTTATGATCTTTGCTTTCGAACACATGGCTCGACGCCTCGTAGCTAGCATGTAAAGCGCACAGCCAGAAGCAGCTCTGAGTTACTACGCCACTGGCTGAACGAGAGACACAGCAGCGTTTTTAGGAGGAGCTGGCAGAGATCAAAACAGGGAAAGGGAATTGGCAGCCCAGTCCAAGTCTCCTGTCAGAGCTGGCACACTCGGAGAAACCGAGACAATCGCTGTAAAAAAGTGAGTAAGAAAAGCAGATCGCGCAGAAGGACTGGTGTACAAACGGTTTCGAGTATGCCGTGAAACACCCCCTTGGTTCACCCAATCAAAAAAGCTTCTTTAGATCTATCAGGTATCCCTGACGCAATCTAATATACACTTGCTCATGGTTCATGGGTTCTCGAGTGCATCTCCATAGGTTCTAGAACCCTGCTCCCTTATCAATTTCACGGGTTCTGATGCTGCCTAGGTAACACTCATGTTCTGCAATAGTCACCTCCAGAAGTTCCACACGTTCCAGAACGCTGCAGCGACAACGGAGCTCTCAGCCCCCAGAAACGCTATGGTAACTTGGGACAAAAATCCTTAATGTATGCAGTCTGTCGGACCACTAAATTACGCTCTTTTATCACTTTCCAGTTGGCAGGGCCTTTCTGGCAACAACAACAACAACTGCCATTTTCCCCTCTTCACAGGAGCCGTAAAACAGCAGCCCCCCTGCAAACCGATTCTCAAGAGTAAACAAAACGCCGATTGTATTTATTGTACATTAAACTCAAATCAGACACAGCCTGGCACCGTAGGGTAAACGCCGGCATATTCCACGGAGATAGAGAATCGCGTTGAGCCGGGGGCCGATAAGACTACTTGGAACGCGTTTAGGATCTCCAGTGAGGGGTGCGATGGCGAAGCGCGCTGGCGTTGACTCCAGGACGCCGGCCTGCTCGCTTCACTCCGTCTCGTGACTAACCAGCCGGCCGCTCTCTCAGACGGCGGGGGCCAGGGGGCCTGCCTGACGCCCACGCCCCAGTGTTGACTCTGCGGTCGCCCCCTTTTCCTGTTTGTGTTCCCTCCTCGCCCTGGCACTCGACAGCCTCGCTCGCGCACGGCCAGGTGCCCGTCGGAAGAGGCAGGCCTCGGCTTGCCACTACACCACCGCTCGGCATTCCAGGGCGAGGTGACTCATCCGCGACGCTTGTTGTTTCAAACGCTTATTGACTTTATCTCCCAGTCAATGTAAGATCGAAAAATCTGGACCCAATCACACATGTTCGAAAATAATCGTGAGGTAAACAAACTAACCCCCCAACAAATTAACCCCCTGTGCCTTTAGGTTCAGATAAAACGAGAAACCAGAAAAACTGATGCCAGAAATTAACCCTCTGTGCCTGTGGAAATTAAACTTTAAGGTTCATTTATTACGATAAAAAATCCATTAAAAATGTTCCTAATTTGACCTGAAAAACTTTGATGCCAGCCTTTAACACAAAATGTGTTTCCTTTTAAAGCAAATCAAGCCCCTGTTCGGCCTTAAGATCCATAGTACACATCGGCCGTATCCTACAGGGGCCAAATGTGACAGGTTAAAGAATAAAGTTGCCCACACTTTCTCTTCAACTAAATTACCAGTTAAATCAGGTGGGGGGTTAGGTTGAAAGGGACCTAGTTACAGTTTGTGTTTGTGGGGAGGGCAATTCTGTCTACATGGGCTGAGACCAGACCTGGAGCAACACAGCTTGGCCATACTGAACTGGTTTTTCCACACAGCTCACCAACAACCTCACTTGCTGCAGGGTCTGTGTTCTGTGGTCAGAGGAGGTGACTGTTCACCAGGGCGCGTGCCCTCGGGTCACAGCTGATAAGAGTGGTCAGAGGAGGTGACCGTTCAAACGGATAGGGGCAATAAAGGGAGGGTCTGTGTTCTGTGGTCAAGGGCTTATTTTGCATGAACCAGGGCGCGTGCCCTCGGGCACAACGCTAAAGGGATTTTGCAACAGAGCAGGGGAGATTCTAAGGATTCTAGGCCCCTCAATGACAATGCGAGATGTACACATGCAAAGCACAAGCCTACATTTTTAATTAACTTACTGTTACATTCCCCAAAACAAAAACACCACAATGGTGCTCACTCTCAAAATTGAAATACCACTCTCTCTCCATCTCTGATAAAATAGATATTAAGTAAAAATGTTTTTTATTTTTTTTTAAGAATGATGTGGAAGGTGTCGGTCTCAGCAGCTGATCAGGGAGATTAGCGGCCACGCCTACTGGCAGAGCAGCCAACGCACACACCGGTCTGGCGTTTACTAATCACATCGGTGTGCTTTAAAACTGCTCTCTGCTCTCTTCAGTAGATGGCTGGAACAAGGAAGAAAAAGGTGTGGGAGACCGAGGAAGAAAGAAAGTGAAAGAAAGTGAAAGCCTCACTGCTCCAAAGGCCTCCACAACATGTAAAACACAGACAACCATGCCACTCCCACATGGCCGAGACCGACGTCCTCCACAAATGACTAAACATGTTCAGGGGGGGCTGAGATCAAAGACATGAGGGGCTAAAATCACCACTGTAACAGAGCGTGCATAATGCAGCGGAGTTCTGTGGTTCTGTGTGTCTCAGGAGGTAGAGCGTGGTTCTGTGTGGCTCAGTAGGTAGAGCATGGTTCTGTGTGGCTCAGGAGGTAGAGCGTGGTTCTGTGTGTCTCAGTAGGTAGAGCGTGGTTCTGTGTGTCTCAGTAGGTAGAGCGTGGTTCTGTGTGGCTCAGTAGGTAGAGTGTGGTTCTGTGTGTCTCAGTAGGTAGAGCGTGGTTCTGTGTGTCTCAGTAGGTAGAGCATGGTTCTGTGTGGCCCAGGTAGAGCATGGTTCTGTGTGGCTCAGTAGGTAGAGTGTGGTTCTGTGTGGCTCAGTAGGTAGAGCGTGGTTCTGTGTGGCTCAGTAGGTAGAGCATGGTTCTGTGTGTCTCAGTAGGTAGAGCATGGTTCTGTGTGTCTCAGTAGGTAGAGCGTGGTTCTGTGTGGCTCAGT
>JAINUG010000273.1:570000-595000 GCA_029706075.1 Aldrovandia affinis | reverse complement strand
CCTGCCAATTACATCATCATAAATTCTCCATTCCCCCAATTGGGCAATATCTACTTCAACCAAAGATATCATCTGTTCAGATATTTAAACCAATAATGTCTTATCTTCATAGTAGTTAATCACAGGCCATGCAGCAGGTGACATTATTTAGACATAAAAGAATGTGCACATTTACATTTAGCAGACACTCTTATCCAGAGCAATTTACACAGTTTACATACAATCCATTTATACAGCTGGATATTTAACTGAAGTAATTCAGGTTAAGTACCTTTAGCTCAAGGGTAGAACAGCAGTGTCTCCACCTGGGGATCGAACCTTCAACCTTTGCGTTACAAACCCAGCTCCTTAACCATTACGCTAACACTGCCGCCCATATGTGAAGCCATTTCAGCCAACAGACCTCCGACCACTCACGTGCGAGCGCGGAGGTGAACATGTGCCTCTGTGGCAGAGTGGACTTTCGTGACGGCGGAGATTTTTTCACACACAGCACCGCGATGCAGGAACTCGGGCGACCTTACAGACACCCTCCTCAGACTAAACACAGAAGCTGAGAGCACAAACAAGCTGAGCGTGCAGATAACGCAAAACAACAGCGTTGTTGGGGGGCGGCGAAACAAGCGAGAGTAAAACGACTGGGATGAGACGGTCTGTGGGCGGGGCACGGGGGAGAGAGAGCGGGACGGCCGCTTGGCAGAGCCGATCGCAGACGGTTCCCTTCCAAACGGATTTGAAATGTTTACCAGCGGGACACGGGACGAGGGGGCATGCTCAGCTGAACAACCCCGCCCCCCCCCCCCGCGCCCATGCCCTCCGCCCGCCTTCCTGCCCCTGCTCTCCTCTGCATGCTCCAGAGAGGCTGCTGTTGATGCATGGCTGTTTCTACAGTCTGCGGAAGTGTCTGTGTGTTTGTCGGAGTGTGTGTGTGTCGGGGGTGGACAGATTACGGCCCTGCAATGTTTTGACGGGACCTTTCACATCAAACGGGCTGACCCGTCTGATAAAGAGGGTAGTGGCATGGGGGTGTTGTCGGTTCAGGGGGTGGGCAGGAAGGCCCTGGCATCGAGAGGATGGGCGTCTCTCCAACCAGTTTCCCTCGCAAATAAGGCTGCAAGACAACCTTTCAAAGAAGCGAATAACCCAACAACGTGTGTTGGGTTACAAATAACAGACTTTGTGATGCGTGATTATAAACAAACAATATTTATTCACACATTTCCTCTGTGGGGAAAAAAGGCCCTTAATTGTAATTATGAACTTTCAGGTCTCATTTTACAGTGACTGGTAGTGCTCCAGTGGGGTGGTGTCAGTGGGGGTGGGGGGGCTGGTCGGTGGGGGTTGGGGGGTGGGGGTGGGGGGCTGGTCGGCTTCGCAGTTGATTCAGACAGGAGCTGGCAGGAACGTTTCAGAGATGTGCTGATCGTTTCTGTCATTGTCAGAATGTAAATAGTTTTTTAAAAAGGGCTTTAAAAGCAAGGTCAATTACAAGCCATTAGGAAACCTGTGAATGTGGCTCAGAACATCGCTACTTCCCTTGTCAACACTGCAAAATCAGCTCTCTTGTCAACAAAAAAATAAGGCCCAGGGTAGTCACGTGCCCTGAGAAAACCAGAGTACCAGAACAAGAGGAACATGTCAAACGAACAGCAGTATTAGCGTTCTAACAAACGATTATTTTTCGTAGTCATACAGAAGATATCCAATCCTGCTTAAATATGACTCATTCTGAAGTGGTTTTAAAAGCAAAACTGCTTGAACAGCAAGAGCCTATTTTCAATAAAGCAACAACTGACTGAAATATTTAATATAAAAATATATAAAAGCAAGCAGGGCTTGATTTGAGCACAATTTGGTATTTATTTTGAAAGACCAATTTCAGCCACAATCAACTGTCATGGCCAAACGCCAGAAACCCCCCACCCCCCACCCCACCCCCACCCCACCCCCACCCCCAACCCCCCCACCCCCACCCCCACCCCCACCCCACCCCCACCCCCACCCCCACCCCCACACCCCCATCCGTGTGTTTACTGGAAAACTTTAATCTCTCAGCACATCTTTGTCAAGCAACCTTTGTTTGGGTTTCACGGGCATCGCAATCTGGGGTGAGAAAAATAAAAACAAGAAAAGCACACTCTGGTCTCGTTAACGAAACTGCTTATATAACCCGCCGCATCTTCCGTTAATAACTGTTTTTAAACACCCCGTTCTAAAACCCGTTAATTATACACCTCCACGTGATCGCGGTAAAGAGCAGGGGTGTCATTTAAACATACTCTACCACTTCACATTGAGACAAGACAGAACTAATTACAGTGCATCAAGACAGCTTGACTACCCCTGACACGATACATTAACCTGAATATGCAGAACCGGCAGAGTGGCTGTAATGCATAGTGTAACAATGAAAACAGACCGCTACTGTGAATCACCACTCGTGTGCAGACTGTGCAATCCAGCGAGTCTTTGCCCAGCCCCCACGTACAGAAGCACATTATTATGATGTCAAGGTGTAAGGGAAGCCACACACAGTGTCACCGGGGCAGCAGTGTGGAGCAGGTCCTAGATCACTTAATTATTAAGGGATTACGGCTTCTCATAGCCGTCGTGAAAGCTAGACCTCTCGGGTCTAAAACCACATTTTCTTCACAGGTAAAAAGAGCCTGTGGTCTGGGCCTTCCGCTCCCCGATCGTTTGGCCTTTCGGGACTAGGAGCAGCGCTCCCCTGTTTTCAGATCCAGTTTCCTCCCGTCTGACGGCTCCCTTCATGCCTGGCCCAGATTAAAGGCTATTGACTGTAAACAAGGGGGCATTTATGAGCTTGGGTTCTGGGATCACATGCGGGAAGTGCGAAAATGTAATACAATCAGCAGATGCCTGGAGGAAAACACACAGAGTCACTTTCCATTCTCTTCGCCCGGTGATAGCCGGAAGAAAGCGAGAGCGTTCCCTCAAAGGCCCCGGCGTGACGGTTCGTTCTGATCACGCCGATAGGCACTCAACTCAAAGAGTTAAGAATGCCGAAGGCCACCCCTCCCCCCCAAACCCACTCTGAACTCCAAACACTTTATATCTGTTGTACATCTCAAAAAATGGCAACCTTTTATCTGCAACGGCAAAGTTTAGACAACCGACAGAGTTTTGATTGACATCTTACGTGGTTGGCTTCATTCTAAAGAGAGTGAAGAGACTGTTTTCACTGTGAAACCCAGACCAGAGAACTCATCGGCTGATCTTGTTACAAGCAGGCCAGGGGGTAGGGTTAGGAAACAATGTAATCAAACTTTATTCCTGGAGGGGCCTGGTGTTGCGCACCCCTGCTCTACTACCACTAGCCTGGAGCCAGGGCTGGACTGGGAGAAAAAATCGGCCCTGCCATTTCGCGCTCAGACCGGCCCGGCACCCGTGCGAGCGCCGCATTTTCTGTCGACCGGGGGGGGGGTGCAAAAAGAAGCTGAGACCAGTTCGTTTATATGCGCGAAAAATTTATTGCGCCCCCTCGGAACACCCGGTCCATGGTATAATATATATAAAATGATTCTACCGGCCCTACCGAGGCCCTACCGGCCCAAAACTAGACCGGCCCACCGGGCATTTGCCCGGTAGACTATATAGCCAGTCCAGCCCTGCCTGGAGCACAGGGGATATGAACTTGCATGTCAAACTTTAACTTTTTAGTCCTATTCCTTACAAGTCAAACGGGGTGCTACACATGATTGTAGCATCTAAGTTGAGTTCAGGATGTTTTTCTGATTAAAATTCCTTTGTCACTTTAGGCTAACCTTCGAATGAGAAATAAAAAATACAAAAACTGTAGCATTTTATAACTTATATTATAAGCTTAAAATATATATATATTATAGAACTTATATATAGCATATTCACCAGGTGAATCAAAATGTGAGCACATCACACAATGGGCCTGACTGAGTTGGCATGGAGTGGTGTGTGTAACAGCTATAGCCATCAATAGGTACCTCAAATGTATATTTATCATACAATGCACAGAATTGTCCTTATACCGACGTCTACCGCATTGTTTGTGAAACAGAAGTTTGAAAAGCCAGGCCCATCAAGGTTCCAAGCCAACTCAGCTTTTGCCTGGTTCCATCACTAAAAAGGGATCAGTTACTGAGCGTTGTGTAGTCCCATTACAAACCACACACACACACACACACACACACACACACACACACACACACACACAGACACAGACACAGACACAGACACAGACACACACACACACACACACACACAGACACAGACACAGACACAGACACAGACACAGACACACACACACACACACACACACACACACACACACAGACACAGACACAGACACACACACAGACACAGACACACACATAAGCGCACAGACACACACACACACACACAGACACAGACACAGACACAGACACACACATAAGCACACAGACACACACACACACACACACACACAGACACACACACACACAGACACAGACACAGACACAGACACACACACACACAGACACACACACACACACACACACACAGACAGACACACACAGACAAGCACAGACACACAGACACACACACACACACACACACAGACACAGACACAGACACAGACACAGACACAGATACAGACACACACATAAGCACACACACACACACACAGACACACACATAAGCACACAGACACAGACACACACAGACAGACACAGACACACACACACACACACACACACACACACACAGACACAGACACAGACACACACACACACAGACACACACACACACACACACACACACACACACACACACACAGACACACACACACACACACACACACACACACACACACACACACACACACACACAGACACAGACACAGACACAGACACAGACACACACACACACACAGACAGACACACACACAGACACACACACACACACACACACACACACACACACACACACACACACACACACACAGCATTGCTGCCTTTCAAGGAAGTGTACTTGATACCAGTTCGGTCATTATAAGCGATGCACTGAGGGTTGTTTTTCAGTCGCAGAACCAGGTTGCAGGGCTGAAAGAATCAGAATTTTCTTGGACAGGGACACAAGTAGAGGGAGGAGCCCTGATTCCTACAGGCCAAACAGAGTAGCGAAAGGGCAGAATGGGCAGGCCACACGTGAGAGTCGCACCCTTACGTCCTACAGGTCACAGAGTGGGAGCGTTCTACAACATCCCCGATGCTGGGAGACAGTGTGTTTTACCCGCGAAGCAGGTGCGTCCTTTATCTGCGGCAGCTGGGAACACAGGCTTTTAGCTACTGGCATGGGGTGTGCTGGAGAGGCAGGAGGGAGGGGGCACTGCTGGAGAGACCGGAGGGAGGGGGCACTGCTGGAGAGACCGGAGGGAGGGGGCACTGCTTTGTGGCTTCTGCCCATTTGTTTTCGGAGAGTGTGACGAGCACAATGGATGGTACCACAACAAGCTACTGTGCTGTGAGAAACCTTGCATACGGTGCCTCTATGCTGTCAAATACACATTAGTCATCAAGAAACAAACGCGCGCGCATGCACACACACACACATGCACGCACGCACGCACGCACGCACACACACACACAGCTAGCTAGCTAGCTAGATATCAATAGTTTTGCTTACCTAACGTTAACATAGATATTTTACCTGTCTCGCAACTATTTCCACTTATATCTGCATTCAAGCTAGTCTCTGTTGAGATTCCTTGAAATCTCCCCTCATGAATTGGCCGTCTTTATGACATCTTTATACACACACACACACACACACACACACACACACACACACACACAGACACACACACTGACACACACACACACACACACACACACACACACACACACAGACACACACACAGACACACACTGACGTCACACACACACACACACACACACACACACACACAGTGACACACAGACACACACACACACACACACACACACACACACACACACACACACACACACACACACACACACACACACACACACACACAGGCGCAGGAATGACACGATCATCGCATCCTCTCATTTCCGCAGTGACGCGGACAGGCCTGTGGGGGGCGCTGTCACTCACCACGTGATTGGTCCTCTCCCGCGTGGGCTGGAAGCCGTGGGCGGGGACGCACTGCTCGGCGTGGCCGTTGCAGGAGCAGCTGCCCTTGACGATGAAGTCGTAGATGGCGTAGTGCTGCGTGGGCAGCGGCGGGACGGCGGGGGCTTTGGCCTGGCAGGGGCAGGCCTGCCGGCGGAGCAGACGCACGCGCAGGTTAGTCACGCGCAGCTGCTGCTGCGCGGCCGCGCTGTAGGGGTCCAGGGACTGCCAGGGGGACAGGGCGCGGTAGATCACCTGCAGCAGAGGAGAGCGGGGGTCAGGGGCCTTCGACGTCTGCGGCTGGCAGTGTAGTGTAATGGTCAGGGAGCTGGGCTTGTAACTCAGAGGTTGCAGGTTCAATTCCCCTCGTGGGGCACTGCCGTTGTACCCTTGAGCTAAAGGTACTTAACCTGAACTGCTTCAGTAAAATATCCAGCTGTATAAATGGATTGTATGTAAAGAAATGTAAACTGTGTAATTCGCTCTGGATAAGAGCGTCTGATAAATGGCTAAAATGTCAAAAATGTCAAAATGCCCGGAAACACCATCAACCGACATTTCAGACTGGTCCAATAAGTTTCTCGTTACTCAACAGCCTGTTTTTTTTTTAGTTTTTTTTTACCTCGTTTTTCTCCCAGTTTGGTAGCCAATTACTCCCGCTGTGCTTATTTCAATCCCCTCCCTTGTAGTTCGCTGCCATAGTCCTGTGACCGGCAGTGACAAGACAACACTCATTGTGTCGTCGACTGTAACTCCGGCACCCCAGAACCACTCCTGTGTGCAGCAAACTGTGTGGGCTTCCTTCCCCCCTCCCTGGGGCAGACAACCAATTACCGCCCCGATGGCACTCCCGGCCAGAGCCGACTCTGGTGCGACGGGGAATCGAACCCTGGTCGCCGTGGCCAGTACTCAACAGCCTTTTACGGATGAGTATTGATCCCTTAAAAACAAAAAAGAAAACCCTGAAACCTCTCAGAGGGCCACATGGGAAATCTCAGCTGATGGGACGTGGTTCTTTCCGCCCGCCTATAGACCAGGCTCATGCTTGATAGGTCACACAATGATTGAAGATGGGACAGTGATACATATTTTCAGAATACACAGGGAATTTGCAATTAAACTGTTCAAAGTATCAGAACCCAGATGACAACATGAGGACCTTCTGGTGGAGGGTGGGGCTGCACAGCCCAGAGGGAAAGTACCTAAAAGTCTTTTCTGCGTGTTTCTGTTTTATGGATACTCACCTTTGCTCCCATTCTTCGTCTGCAGTGGTTTATCTGCTGGCAGCTACAGGGAATCCACACCCTGCTACCAACCGTCATAAAGTAGTGATCATAACTGCGCTGGGAGCTATAACAGCATCTTATGGACCTGCGGGCGGAGTGGTGGAGCTCCGGTACGTGGGGTTAACACGTGAGTGTCCGCTACAGAACGTGACGTCGATAAGAGTGTGATTAGAGTCAGGGACTTGAGACTTCAGCTTGGGGGGGCTAAATCGCTCTCTTGTCGCGGCGAGATCCTCGGTTCGAAACTCGCTGCAGGCAGAACCAACTCCGTTACAGGAGCGCACTGCATCCTGCCACGTCCACCTGCGTCCACTAGGCACTTTTACGGGCTGATATGGCCAGCCCAATCCCACACATTGACTTATCAGGTATTTCTTTTAACACACCAGGTCTCTCATTCTCTCTCTCTCTCTCTCTCTCATTCTCTCTCTCTCTCTCTCTGTCTGTCGCTCTCTCTCTCTCTCATTCTCGCTCTCTCTCATTCTCTCTCTCTCCTTCCGCGTTTCTTATTTTCTTGCTTCTTGGGAGTCCACCAAATCTGAAGCTTTTATGTTTTTAAAGCGTTCATGACAATTTCACCACCTGGAGTCGGTGAGAGGGAAAGGAGATGACAGTGCTGCTACTGCTGCTGGTGCACTTACCACAGTGACTACGGCTGCTATTACAGCTACCACCACTGCTTTCACTACTACCCCTGTGGCTGTTGTTACTGCAATTAGCTCCACCAACACCACCACTACTCAAACATTTCTACTTCAATTACTTCCACTACTATATTAATACACATGCTGCCATCACTACTGCTGCTAGTGTAATTGCTTTGCTACTTCCATTACTAATTACTAATACCATTATTAGTAATTACTGATTCTACTACAACTGTTACTATAAAACCTATTTCAATAGCAACAACATCATTAACTTGCGATAATATTACCACTAGATCAATTAGGTGGCAGTGTGGTATAATGGTTAGGGAACTCGGTTTGCAACGTTAAGGTTGCAGGTTCAATCCCCAGGTGGGACACTGCCATTGTGCCCTTGAGCAAGGTAATTATCCTGAATTGCTTCAGTTAATATCCAGCTGTATAAATGGATTGTATGTAAAGAAATGTAAACTGTAAGTCACTCTGGATAAGAGCGTCTGCTAAATGCCTGTAATGTAATGTAATTATTACTGCTTGAGGAATGTTTCTTATCTTTCTGAGAGCGTTCACTCTCTGATATGATCATATTTATGTTGGGAATTTTCTTTCATATCTTTCAGTGGAATGCGATGTTTATCTTCCCTCACCTCGGCTGATACGGTTGGAAGCGCTTTCGATCATTACGTCACCGTTGCGTCATCATTACGTCATCATCATCATCATCAGCACTTTGTTGTGTTGTTTGGGCCTCCTTGTTCCCCCGCTCCCGAGCGTGAAAACCCGCTGCAGCTCACAGAGACGCTGGGGTGAAGACAGCGCTTTATGTGCGCTGCCTGTTCAGAGCCCTGGCCCAGTGTGAAAGAAGAAGCACTATTAATTATCAAGCTGTTAGAAGGGGTCACGGGGTCACCGCATTGTGTTCGGCAATTAAGGGTACATAACAAATAGGCCGTGGAACACGGAGACACTTGAGAAAGCGCTGAGACAAAGGGCCGGGCGAGAGATCGAGTCCTCCATAACTCTGCGGGGGGACAAAAGCGCCCGGACAAGGAGGCAACGTATGGGGGGAGTTTCTCCACCGTTACAAATCCTGGAATGAAACCTACAAAGACTCCGCACGAAAGCCCCCCTGACTCTACCCGAGGCCTGTGTCGCAGTCCGGGGGTGACAGAGAATAGAGGCACGCACGCACGCACGCACGCACGCACATGCACACACCGCCATGATCATCATCATCACCACCTCCACCACCATCTTCATCGTCACCATCAAGCACTCATGCACCCAGGATCATCATAAATAGCTCTTTTCTCTCATCTGTACTCTAGCTACAGTATCTTCTAACAAAAAACCCCTTTCAACAGTTTCAATGAGTACTTGCTGGTCCCTCAAAATAAACGGGAAACATAAATAAAAATAGACATTTGTTTCTGTGCTTTTTTTTTGTATAATCTCATGAAATGGATGATTTATCTGGAGGTCACGGGGCGGTGCTGCACAGCCATCAGTGAAATTGGATTTCCTCCCTGACAGACAGCTGGGGACCTGAAGAGTGTCTGGCCCGTCTCGGAGGAGGTCAGACGGCGTAACAGCACCCTGACCTTCTGCACACATTCTTCCAATCCATTACTTCCGATAAATAATTCAATAAGCTGGGGGCCAACGGAACGACAGCGCACAGAAGACCGCTGGTGTTGAGTACGGAGGGACAAAAAGATTCTTTGTTTATAACAAAACGACAAAAAAAAACCCTCCCGAATACAATTCAGCCATGCGGCAATTAAGCCCAGCGCAGAAGGGCCAAAGATTAGGACTTAAAATTACAGCACACTACACGCATTGCCCCATCCTCTGTCTCGTTCTTTCCTCCGCGAAGCGTTTTAGAGGCCATGTGCCTTCGCCGAACATTTATGTGGATCGCAGTTAGCTTTTCAGCACAAGAGATGACATGTTTTAATGTTTCGCAAAGAAAAAAAAACTCCAAATACCTGCCACTTATAATCGCTTGAAGCAACATTGCCCCTCCTCGCTTCTATCCATCACGACCCACGCTTATCTGATTGCAAAAGCCGGAGCGAGTATGACACAACCGTTAATTATAATTTGCAGAAATGACAAGCTCTTAACGATCTGAGTACGCCTCATCTTCCCCCTGAACGCCACAACCACATTCCCCGGGCCTTGGTTTCCATGACGTAACCGACTTAACGGTTACAATAAAAACCAAATTGCATGTTATTTTGTAACGGCTCTTGGAAATATAAATACATGAGCTATATATGTACTACGTGTGAATTCGGGGAAAAATGTCCTCACGCCCCTAAAATGTGAGCTTCTTAAGATTTTAATCTCAAACTTTTGAAATACGGTGGAGCCCTGCTCGTGACAGTTATTTGTTTTTCAGAATGCGAATCGCGCCGTGTTAAACGAGAGGCCTCGAGTAACCCTTCTTTGTGGGGCCGTTCACAAGCGGAAGAACGAGGGTCACAGCCAGGGCCCTCCATCACAGGCCGCTCCGTCCATCGGGCCGCGTTGCCGCGCGATGTTAAAGGCCGTCTCTCCCCACAGAAGGACCTGAAGGGGGCATTTCCTCTCCGTTGTTGCGAAGAAGCACAAACACTTCCCCGCTCAGTAGGGGAGGGAGCGTTTAAGAGGCTAAAGTGATTTACAGCTCACCGGGTAGTCAAATATGTCAGGATTATAAGTGAATCATAAATTTAAAAAAAAGCTTAAATGTCAATTCTTTCAGGGCACAAGGGCGTTCGAGAGCCATGCCAAGAAAGCGAACGCCGAGAAATAAATTTAAAAAGACGCCGCCTAGACACACATCAGAGATTAAGTACAGCTTCTCGAACGATTGCATCATGAACCGTATCATTTTGGCCATCATAAACCGCTCGTGGAGGTTTTCCTTGACACTAAGAAGGCTTTTATCGTCTCAGGTTTCCCTGGGCGAAAGTGAATTGAATGCACTGCTAATGAGATAAGAGGGTAAAACTGAAAAAAGTTGAACGGTTTATTTGAGGAGACTTCACCGCTAGCCCCCGTTGAGACACCTGCGGTACGGCGTGTTGATGTAGGCGACCGCGGGAGGTGGACGCATGCCGTGCGTGCGCACGCTCACCCTGTCACACCTTCTCTTAGGTTGCTTAGCGATGTGTGCTCAAGGGCATCCCTTAAATGCGCTACGTGAAAATCCAATCGCCTTTTCGGAGCGTGACCCACTAAAGCCCTTCGGCTCTCGTTAAGCTCTCCCACAAACGGTCACATGCGCTGCAGCGGGCTCAGAAACTCCAAAGTCGCGCACGTCACGGCGATGCTGAACGCTCGTGAGTAAACACAAAGGGTTGCCAGCGCTCGCTTCCCATTATCCCTCACAGATGTTTAAAAAAAACGCTTTAGGACCACTTCAAGACAGAAACACTTTAAATCAATATTCTCTTGAGATTCACATCTGTGCATTGCGTGGCCATTTTAATGAAAAACATCAGAAACTATTTTTATGCACTGTGAACAAACACTGTTTATATTGGCAACCGATGAAAGCGATGCTTTGACAATCAACAGCAGATTTGAGCACTTTAGGACAACTATGAAAAGGCAGTTATCAAATTATGTCAATATCCAGAGCTAATTAATGTAGTCGGAAGGTTTTGTTTTTAAAAAGATCCGGTGTCGTAAACAGCATAGTATTTTTTGTTGTTTATCTGTGTTAATGATTGATTACTTCAGACGGGAGTCATGCCTGACGTATTATTTGTACGCCCCAACAATGTCTCTGGCCAGGACTATTCCGCTCCGCCTTGGCGAATGTTTCGTCACAGTAAATGTTCCGTTACAACAAATGTTCTGCATCAGGTCGCGGCCACACTGGGAATGTTTGACAGATTGTTTCAATTAAACTTCAATGGGCCACTTGTAAACTTCTCGTGCCACTGCTCGGAACCCCCCCCTCCCACCCCCCGTTCCCGCCCACCCTTCTCTAACCACAACAGTAGTTAACGATAACATTCCGTTCGATTGTGCAAAAGCGTTGGATGTTTGGATAAAGGCCTTTCGAAGCTCACACCAATCTGCAAGCCAGGTTTAGCGCGGGGCGAGTGCCAGCGTTTCCCTCCACGCTCGTCGCCAGCCTCTCTCCATTACTACAGCATGCTTCTCGAGTGCTTTGTGTGACACGTTTATGTGACACGCCTCTCTCCACCGGTCCATCCATCCAGCTAACGCACATGATGTTTTACACTGCTCTGCTATGATCAAACAGCGTTAACATGCTGCGTTACTGTTGCGAGAGGCCTGCGCTGTGTTGAGTCACTTTCTTTTTCAGCACTGTGGGGAGAAGAGATGCTTCATGACCAAAACCACCGATGCCTTTCATCAGGCTAACCCCAAAACCTGGTACCCTGTAAAGCCGGGTTACTCAAATCACGGTCCTCGTGGGCCGAGCACTGCCGTTTCTCCTCCCTCCCTTTACCTGGGAGTCAGGTGTGAGAGACACTCTGGCCAATCACGTGCACTGACTGTTCAATTAACCACCTGAGAGAGAGGAGAACCAGGGCCGGATTCGGATTGGCAGGCCAGATTTGAGGAACCCTGCTGTAAAGCACGAAAGGCCAGTTTACTCTGTGACCGAACTCTGGAGCAGAAACCGGAAGAAACCGGCTGTTTCGTTCAAGTCGTCCGTCTCGGGCCTCAGTCGGCAGTGACCGGTCACGAGCGCCAAAAACACCCGTCCTCCGGTCTGGGCTCCAAAGTTACGTCACACAGCAAAGACACCTCACCTGCTCTTATTATTATAGGATGGGCTCCCCCCCTTCTAGTCTGGTTCCTCCCCTTGGTTTCTCCCCATCAAGGGGGTTTCTCCTTGCCACTGTCGCCTTAGGCTTGCTTTTGGGGGGTCTAGGCCTGGGCTCCCTTCCGTTAAGCGTTTTGTGACAATGCATTTGTGAAAAGCGCCACACAAACAGATCTGATTCGATTCGATTCGATCATCAATCAAATGTAGATCCTGTAGCTCAGTTGGTAGAGCATGGCACTGGCAATGCCAAGGTTGTGGGTTCGATCCCACGGGACTACATGTCCGTCGTTCGGATGGGACGGTAAAAACCGAGGTCCTGACTCTCTGGGGTCATAAAAAGATCCCACGGCACTTCTCGATAAGAGTAGGGTGTTAACCCGGTGTCCTGGCCAAATTCCTAACCCAGACAATATCTATACAATTCATTCCCTCCCTCCTCGCCTCTCCACTGTGTATCTGATGTGTGGTGAGTTTGTACTGGCGCACTATGGCTGCCGTCGCGTTCACCCAGGTGGGTGCTGCACATTGGTGGTGGTTGAGGTGAGTTACTCTATCATTGTAAAGCGCTTTGGGTTCCTTGAAAAGCGCAATATAAAATCCAATGTTCAATCAATTCAATCAATCAAGGAACCAGCAGCAGGAGCGGTGTCCCCGTCACCACACTGACCTCTCCGCGCGTGCAGGGGAACGCTCCCGAATACTTGGAGGTGCAGGTCGCCCCGTCGGCTCCCGCGGCCCCCTCCTCCAGGCCGAAGGCGTCGGTGCAGTTGCCGGCAAAGTACCTGAGGGCCTTCCACGTACGTCCAAAGTCCTGCGAGCGCTCGAGCGCCATGGCGGCCGGCCGGCTGGAGCGGAACACCACGATCAGGTGCGTGAAGTAGAACTCCGTCTCCAGGTCCAGCTGCACCGTCTCCGCGCGCTCGCCCTCCGCCGACTGCCACCAGGTGTCGGGGTGGCGGAAGGAGGAGTCGGCCATGGCGGCGGGCAGGTGGGCGTGATGGGGCTGCGCCGCGTTGCACTTGCCGCAGCGGGCCGGGGCGCAGGAGCCCACGGCGGGGTCGGCGTAGGAGCAGTAGGCCTCGGTGGAGTTGTAGCCGCACACCGATTGGGTGAGCAGGCGGCGGCCCAGCGCCAGGTTCCCCATGCGCGGGTTACACGCCCGGCCATCACAGCGGGACGCCACACCCGAGATCACCCCCACATCTGCGGGAGAAACAAAGGGTTACATATACTGTATATATACGCCGTTTAACAGAGGCTTTCATCCAGAGCGACTTACAGTATAATATTGCAGCAACAAACCCAGGACTCTAAGAGCACATTTACCCTACAGTAATATATGCCACTTAGAAGATGCTTTCATTCAAAAAGTAGTGAATGCATACATTTTTCAGTATGTGTGGTCCCAGTGGGAATCGAACCCACAACCTAAGCGTTGTCAGCGCCGTGCTCTACCTACTGAGCCACACAGAACCAAAGTGGCCTTTGATGGAAGCAGGAGGGATAGGTTTAAATCCTAGGGAGGGTACTGCGGTTGCACTATTGAGCAAAGGACTTGTTTACTGCAGTAATATCGGGCTGTATCACTGGGGTTGTGTGTGCTGTAAGGGGCAGACAGGGTGTGGCCTAAAGAATGGAATCCAATTTTACACATACCTGAGTGCAGCAACACTCCAGCCTGGAGATTATGACACATTGGGCGCAGTGAGTCATTTACCACAGAGCTGGATTAAATTAGGTTTGGACCAAACCATTAACACCAAATCAGCAGCACACACACTGCCAGTCCCAGAGCAAACAGAGGCTTTGGGTAAACACAGCCAAGAGCATTTAATTTCATATTAATATATCAAATAAGGCCAAAGTTATCTAACCCTCAGTGTTTGGTTCAATTCTGACAGAATATAATTTTTTATTCATCACTATATATATATATATATATTTTTTCCCAACACAACTCATAACCCCCCACACACACACACACACACACACACACACACACACACACACATTTTCTTATTTGTGTCATTAGTAGTCTATTCATTATACAAGGTAAGGTTAGCACACAATCAAATAGAACAAAATAGGCTACCAATAAAAGCACTTTTCATAATCGCCGTGGACATTAGATCCGTCGCCATCAAATGCTGTGTTCGTTTCCAGCATGCAGAGAGTTCACGAAAGCTACTCGGGAAAACCTGGGTTACAGACAGATCTCATTCCGTGCAGCCTGCGCGTGTGTAAATAGGAGAACCCTCGAGGCGATGATGACATCTTTACAATCTTTCTGCCTGCCTACCGTGACACCGCCGCCTTCGGTTCACCTCGGGGGTGTTTTACTGCTTTCATTAGAGCGAGAGTTGCGCTCGAGCGCAATGCAAAACGGGACGGAAGTTCACTCCGTTTCTGCGATTGATTTTTATGTTAATTTAGAGACGCTCTATTCACACACACACGCACACACACACGCACACAAAGTATTTCGCCCTCTTCGGCGATGCACTTTCAATTGTTTTAAATGGTTTGTTTGGTATTTCAAAACACAAATACAGGATGCATTTAAAACACAAACGTATAGGCTATTGTTTTTCTCCCCCCGCCAAGTTTACGAGGACTTTCGTGGGACTGAAATTCTGGTCACGACCAGCAAAGCTGGCTGGTTACATCTGCTCGCTGGCTCGCTGCGTTCGGAGCGCTATTGTCTGCAGAAGGCCAGCTCATTTCTGCTGTGCCGTGTGGCGGTGCTGCACTTGTTGTCGCCCGAGCATTCCATATCGAGGGTGAGTGCGTTACCCTGTCTCATACGCCATCTCTGTACTCTAGGCAGAACTAATGAGAAAAAATCTGGTTTTAACAAAATAACACTTTACCTGCGTATAACGGAGGTAGTCCACACAGGGCTACCACAGTAAGCAAAGTCCACCAACTCATTATCTTTCTGGAAAAAGCCTCGTTAAAGAACGACAGACCAAGTAGACCGTGATCCCGAAATATCCTGAAAGACTTCTGTAGGATTGTTTGTAGGATCGCGGGGCAAATGTCTCTCCGGTGTTTTTATAGTGACAAGTGGAGGCAAGTTTTCACCGGCGATTTAGAGAGAGTTCCAGCCAAGCTGATTTCGTCCCAACGGTAACAACCAGGAGCAATGATTTTAAAATAATTCCCCGCTTGACAGCCCGATGGTGCAGATATTCAGGCGAGAGTAAGGTACTCAATTCCGTTCGTTTGATGCAGCGACTTTTCTAATACGCCAAGTGCATAATCGTGTAAATAATCCGTGCGTCTCCGTCGCAACCTGCTACCATGCCCGTTGAATCTCCTTTCCTTTGCCTCCAGATATATATCTTCGGAATATTGAGAGAGTGACAGGGAAATTCGGCTCCTCCCAGTCTCTTAGCATTTTTTCCTCCGACTTAAAGGAACATTCCTGCAAATCATGAGTCATAGGATGTCAGATCAGCGCTTGCACGCCAGGGTCCACAGACCTCGAACACACACACACACACACACACACACACAAAAATGCACGGAAAATGACGAAAAGTTAATTTGGGGGGGGGGACTTTGTTGGGTTTTTATTCATGTCGTCATAATAAACACGACGCAATTAACGCACTGCTATAGAGTGCGTGTTTTATCGCCTCCGACGGTCGCGTGCTCCGTGTGAGCGCACGTGCAGAAGTTCTGACAGAATGTGGCAAAACAGCATCCCCTCGTCGAAGCCCGAACGAGAAGTGGACAGTGACGCACTTTTAAAATACAAAAGAGGCTGATCTCGCTTATCTGAGCAATAAGGGAAAGGTGTGCGTTTTGTTTTAGCTGCAATAAAATAATGTGGTTGATTAATTAAGATGTAGGCTACCAGCACTGTATCCTTACATAACCATTTCCCAGTCTAAATAAGATTCTTCCACTCCCATCTGGTTGTTTGTGTTTACTAAATACTTCCCATTAGCCTTGCTAACTTGACCAATGTGTGGAATGCGTTGCTTCGTTTGGGTTACTTTAGTTAACCACGTGGATTTCCAACAGTGGTAGGCTATGTCACGACTGTGTCTGGAAATTGTTGCCTTAATATTTATAGACGCAGAACTAACGTTGATAACGTTTATGTAGCCGATACTGAAACACTTTGTAACTCTTCAACACTGAAACACTTGCCCTGAAAGATGCTGAGCTGAGTTATTTTGTATTTTGCTTTTATTAAGCTGCTTCAGAGCAAAACTAATTGCTTAATTGATTTGAATGTTTAACAAGAACGGGTCCGTGTGCGTTTCCCCCTCCAAATAATCCCAATGATCAAAACCGAGAGAATATGGAATCCTCTCTCCACATGGCGCCCCCCAGTGTTTCACTCTTGTCACTGCGATTTAAATCACGTCGATTAACCCAAACCGTATTTTAATAATATGAACCCCGATTATCAATGTTCCCCAGCCCTACGACAATCCATCCTTTCACTTCCTCGTCCAAATTGAATGACACATTTCCACGTTTACTACAGTGGCCCATCAGAGTCGGTGGTAGACAGAAGTCCAAAGTTGCCAGTCGCAAAGAGATGAAGGTTGTCTGTGTTCCTTGATGCCGTTTCATACGTTTTCTGACATGCATATCGATTATGTGCATTCTTGCCATCGGTGGTGAGAGGTAGTCTCGTCAGCAGCCGTTATTATTTGCTGTCACTCCCAGGCGATCTCGCTAGTCAGTCCTGATGGGGCTGCCCTAACCTGGGGCATGTGACCTTTGAACCTGAATAGTCATCAGCTGTGGCACTGCAAATGACATCACCCCGAAGAGGGTGCGAGAGACAAAGAGACAGCTGTTCTTATGTGATACATATTCTATGACACAATCCATGCATTTGTCACTGTTTACTTATTTTTTCGATGATCATCTTTGCATTACATTACATTACAGACATTTAGCAGACTCTCTTATCCAGAGCGACTTACAGTTCCACATTTCATTACATGCAATCAATTTATACAGCTAGATATATATTTTACTGAAGCAATTCAGGTTAAGTACCTTTAGCTCAAGGGTACAACAGCAGTGTCCCCACCTGGGATCGAACCTGCAACCTTTGCGTTACAAGCCCAGCTCCCTAACCATTACACTACACTGCTGCTCCTCTTTGTTATCACTCCTTTTGCAACTCAGCACAAGTGCCATTGTAGAGAAGGATGTGATTAGTGTCCCTGAAAGTGATGTGGATAAGAGTGTGATTAGTTCCCCGAGTTGGGGACTTGAGTCTTTAGCTCGGTGAGCTAAATCGCTCTCTTGTCGCGTCGAGATCCTCGGTTCGAACCACCTCCGTCACACCAGTAAAGCATCTCCAACTGAGATTATAGAGAGGATACACAAGGGGGGGAGAGTCAGGAATGGAGACAGTGAAAAAGAAGAGGTGTCTGAGAATGTAAATAAGACATGAGGTCAGACGTGACCTCTGTGACCCCCCCCCCCTCCCTCCACCCCGTGTTCCCGTTTAATCCCACCTGCTGTCGAGTCAGCTACTGTTTTCTGTAGCTGATGTGACTTGTTTGAGGGCATTACAGGCATTCCTCCCTTCCCCTCCGTCAGACGCCTGATGGACAAGAGTGCCACATTCCTGAGATGATGCGAACCCCCTTACCCTGGCTGGATTCTCCCACTGCACTCACATATTATTATTATTTTACTAATCGAGTTCCAAATATATTCAGTCTGGATCTGCTTGTTGCTCTTATTTGGTCATCTTCTGGCCACACAGAACCACGCTCTACCTACTGAGCCACACAGAACCACGCTCTACCTACTGAGACACACAGAACCACACTCTACCTACTGAGCCACACAGAACCATGCTCTACCTACTGAGCCACACAGAACCACGCTCTACCTACTGAGCCACACAGAACCATGCTCTACCTACTGAGCCACACAGAACCACGCTCTACCTACTGAGCCACACAGAACCACGCTCTACCTACTGAGCAACACAGAACCACGCTCTACCTACTGAGCCACACAGAACCACGCTCTACCTACTGAGCCACACAGAACCATGCTCTACCTACTGAGCCACACAGAACCACGCTCTACCTACTGAGCCACACAGAACCACGCTCTACCTACTGAGCCACACAGAACCACGCTCTACCTACTGAGCCACACAGAACCACGCTCTACCTACTGAGACACACAGAACCACACTCTACCTACTGAGCCACACAGAACCATGCTCTACCTACTGAGCCACACAGAACCACGCTCTACCTACTGAGCCACACAGAACCATGCTCTACCTACTGAGCCACACAGAACCACGCTCTACCTACTGAGCCACACAGAACCACGCTCTACCTACTGAGCAACACAGAACCACGCTCTACCTACTGAGCCACACAGAACCACGCTCTACCTACTGAGCCACACAAAACCATGCTCTACCTACTGAGCCACACAGAACCACGCTCTACCTACTGAGCCACACAGAACCATGCTCTACCTACTGAGCCACACAGAACCACGCTCTACCTACTGAGACACACAGAACCACCACTCTACCTACTGAGCCACACAGAACCACGCTCTACCTACTGAGCCACACAGAACCACGCTCTACCTACTGAGACACACAGAACCACGCTCTACCTACTGAGACACACAGAACCACGCTCTACCTACTGAGACACACAGAACCACGCTCTACCTACTGAGCCACACAGAACCACGCTCTACCTACTGAGCCACACAGAACCACGCTCTACCTACTGAGCCACACAGAACCACGCTCTACCTACTGAGCCACACAGAACCACGCTCCACCTACTGAACCACACAGAACCACGCTCTACCTACTGAGCCACACAGAACCACGCTCTACCTACTGAGCCACACAGAACCACGCTCTACCTACTGAGCCACACAGAACCACGCTCTACCTACTGAGACACACACAGAACCACGCTCTACCTACTGAGCCACACAGAACCACGCTCTACCTACTGAGCCACACAGAACCACGCTCTACCTACTGAGCCACACAGAACCACGCTCTACCTACTGAGCCACACAGAACCACACTCTCTGTCCTACTGAGACACACAGAACCACGCTCTACCTACTGAGCCACACAGAACCACGCTCTACCTACTGAGCCACACAGAACCACGCTCTACCTACTGAGCCACACAGAACCACGCTCTGAGCCTACTGAGCCACACAGAACCACGCTCTACCTACTGAGACACACAGAACCACGCTCTACCTACTGAGCCACACAGAACCACGCTCTACCTACTGAGACACACAGAACCACGCTTTTACCTACTGCTCTACCTACTGAGCCACACAGAATCACACTCTACCTACTGAGCCACACAGAACCAGAACCACACTCTGTGTCCTACTGAGACACACAGAACCACGCTCTACCTACTGAGCCACACAGAACCACGCTCTACCTACTGAGCCACACAGAACCACACCACGCTCTACCTACTGAGCCACACAGAACCACGCTCTACCTACTGAGACACACAGAACCACGCTCTACCTACTGAGACACACAGAACCACGCTCTACCTACTGAGCCACACAGAGACCACGCTCTACCTACTGAGACACACCTACTGAGCCACACAGCTCTACCTACTGAGCCACACAGAACCACAATGATCAGGGATGTTTGCTTTACTCATTATACAGAGTTACCTTTGTGTTTTCCAGTTAGTAAAAATACACAGGGAATTAAATAATGTAAATGCCCATAACCCCCCCCACACACACACACACGCACACACACACACACACGCACATCCCGCGCCGTCCCCTCCCTCTACACAATCAGTACAATAACTACCTGAGGTAGGCAGTCCCTTTCATCGCGTGATAGAACGTCTACCCTGCCAGCAGCTAAAGAAGCTTAAAGTAGGTTATGAGAAGAAAGAGCAGGGCCTGAGCACTTTGTGAATGGATGTCCTCCGACGTTTCAGCAAAGTGTGTTTTCCACTTTTTACTGTTAGTCATCTACTCCCTGGGGAGAACAAGAGGGGAAGAATGGAACATTTTCAAAGGGCTTCTGCTTCCAGAATGAAGCTCATAGAATCTCAGATGTGCAGAATGTATGTATCCAAGCAACAGGCATCCAATGGGCCCCAATAGGTCTTTCTCCCCTGAGCAGGCCATTCACGTTCCCCTTTAATGCGTCCGTTTTTTGTTTTTTTTGCTAGAACTGTGCAGGGTAATGTCTACGCCCATCCCGGCTCTGATCTGTTACACTGGATAGCTTCTCACCCTCTGGCACTCCATATCGCTTTGTGATCTGAGACATCTTTAACTGTTCACTGTGCATAATTGATAGTGCTGTCGGTGGATATTGTGGGAAATTACAGCGATCTCTCCAGGGAGGCGATGCGTAATCCCAAAGCAGTAAAAGCATACTTTATATATTTATTTTTAGAAACAATAAAGTGTAACACATTGATGAAGTCGCATCGAGCCAGTAATGGATGACCATCAAAGGACGTGTGTGAGCGCCGGACTGCAGTGGCCGGCAGTGGGCTAGCACAGCAGAGGCATGTCAGAGACACCACCTCACTTGTCAAGTCCAATTTCCCATTGACTGCAGTTCTTTTTTTTTGTTGCCAAATAACACATGAGCTTGAAGCAGTTTCTTAACCCTTTAATAGTCTCACCTAGGGAAAAAGCAAGGGCAAAAGTCACAATGTGTTCCGCCAAATGGTTGAGCAGACCATTAAAGGATTAATGGATATAAAAACATTCCAGAGAATGGCTTCTTTGGCAACAGTTATCATTCTCAGCTTTCCATCACTGTGAGATATGTGATAGAAGAGGGCAGTGTTCAGGAGGAGTTTTCTTTCATGTGTCCAGTGGGAAAGATGCATAAACAGTTTTCACTCGTGAAATTGCACATGACGTATTGTGCATAATTTGACAATCTGATGCAGGTCACAGATCTGCAACATGGCTGCAGTCGTGACATCTGAGCTCAGTGAGCTACCAGCTAAAGAAAGCGAGAGGGAAGCAGTGCACTCATGCATTGTTACGCTCAAGTTTCGACAGGGCTCTGTTTCTCGAAATATAGTATCGTGGGGGTGTGGACCTTCCACTGCCTTCGCTAGTGTAGTCAATGCCTTTCACACTTCTTTATGATATTTGTGTGTCATTCAGATTCTGAGACCTGTTAACCCCTGTCTGTTTTTCAAACACGATAGAGGGGTGACACTGAAATGAAAGCAAGTTCAGAGGCCTTAAAACCGAGCGTGCGGTGAACACAGGAGGCAGCATGCTCACCTATAAAACTGTGATGAGCAGGACAGAGCTTCTCACAATGACGAGAAGTCCCAAACCAGATTAATAAAATTTGTCACACTTAGCTTGTTCACGGGAACTGCAAAACCTTGAGCAACAGAGCAACATTACAACATTACGCTTGATGCTCCATTGTGCATCACTGTATTCACCAGCAGCATGCATGTAAGTATCAATATAAATCAACAACATCTTTAATGTTAATCTTTGCATTGATTTATAAAGGAGATATAACGTTACGAGGCCTCTCAGCTAATATAACAAATGCTGATAGTTTCCCCCCATATACACTGTATTTGGTGGTGATTTCATTTGAGTTGTGGGAACAAGGAGAATGTATGATGAGAGGGGATGATATCATTATAACTTCAGTGGAGACCATGTTTATTGCCTTGCTGTGACATGAAACTCTTGTAGGACACAGTCATGCTATGAAGGATTCTAGCAAATATAACACTTTTTGTGTTAGGAAAACCTATTTTTGAATGAGAACAACAGGTTTTCAGGTCTACTGCAGTTTATATGCAATATGGTTTTTTAAAAGTATTTTAACAAGTCATTAACATATTGAAGATGTCCACATGCAGATATAAACATGGACTTTTTTTATTGCATTTCCTCTGATCAATTACTATCATTCTGTATTTAAAAACTTTTAGAGGAACAATCCTTTGCATAGAAATATTCTGTCAAGACAATTATATCACTGCCCAGACCCCCCCTCCCACCACCCCCCCCCCCCAGAAATTGGACACTGGCTATATTCATAGCTTCAATCCTGTTTTTAGCCAAGGGGTGAAAGTCATATAACTCTGGTAGCAGTTTATTTCATTTGCCCTGGCTTGATAGAACATGCATCAAAAGATCTAATGGGACTAAAATAGCATGTTGAAAATGATACGTCTTCACCGCTGTGGATGTTAAGAGTAATATTTTAACTTAATTATAGTGAAACTGCAACTCATGTCCAGTGAGCAATATTAAAAGAGATACGAGATATCTACACAGTGAGTTTGTTCTCCAATGAAAGCATCCACACAGAGACCTGTCAATTTGACCCCACGAGGTCAGTAAAATAAAACACAAAAGAACACAATTCTAAATACATGTAAAAACCTGTTTAGCCTGCACATTGTATCTTATGTACTTTGCATTTGTATGATGGTCTAAAACAAATTATGAGATTTTAGTGATAATTTAAACATACTTTCACCCAGGACTCACTCATTGAACAATACATTGCAGCTGTATTAAGAAAGAAAGAAGTTTGCCATAAACCCTCTCCTCACCTGCCTCTGTCCTGCCCAAACTCCCCCACCAGAACCTTCCCCAGCCCTCTCCCCCCCCCACCCCACCTGCACCCTCAGTGTCTAAAGGCTAAAGGCTAAAGACTAAATTAATGTTTTACTATGTACCACTAATGTAAAACATTCATTTTCATAACCTGTATTTTTTTTACATTGTCCATGCACACTGTGAGACGTAACTACCACTGCAATGTTTCATTACATTACAGGCATTTAGCAGACGCTCTTATCCAGAGCGACTTACAGTTTACATTTCTTTACAATCCATTTATACAGCTGGATATTTTACTGAAGCAATTCAGGTTAAGTACCTTTAGCTCAAGGGTACAACAGCAGTGCCCACCTGGGGATTGAACCTGCAACCTTAAAGTTACAAGCCCAGCTCCCTAACCATTACACTACACTGCCACACTGCCACTCCTTTCAGCACAGTCAAATGTGATGTAAGGGGAAAGGCTGGTCGGATGGGCTTTGCCTCAGGCCAAATTGCCTTGATCACTCAGCACAATTGCCTTGCAGGTACCATTTATCACACAATTGTAAGCGTAACAATGGTATATCATTACACATCTAACACTGACGTCAGCCCCAGAGTCTGCGATGAAGAGTTTATTAGTTGGCAGTATTTTGTGTTGCCCTCAGGAAACACCCCTGCTAGGGGTGAGTACAGCACATCACACGCAGACACGTACAGAAACATGAGCGTTGCATTAAGTGGAAAATGTGAAAGTCGTGAGATTGATGTGCCAGCACCGCACAGGTGGATGGGAACTTACCTCTGAGTGGCCAATAGGTGTCACATGTTCTGGCCTAGCAGACGGGATAGCGCATGCAAAACAAGGCATGCTTGGCCTCCCAGGTGGTCTAGCGGTTATAAGTTCGACGCTGGCCACTGCGACCGGGGTTCGATTCCACAAGCCGTGCCAGAGTCGGCTCTGGCCGGGAGTGCCACCGGGGCGGCGTTTAGCTGTCCGCCCCAGGGAGGGGGGAGGGAAGCCGATAGGAAGTTCACTGAGTACAGGAGTGGCTCTGGAGTACCGGAGTTACAGTCGACAGCCTGGCGAGTGCCGTCTCGGAGGAGGGTCACAGGGCTACTGACAGCGAACTCACAATACGAGGGGGATTGACATGAAAAATAAAGGGTGTAATTGGCTACTAAATTGGGAGAAAATGGGATGAAATCAGAAACAAAATGTAAAAATTTTTCAAAACAAGGCATGCTCTGTTGCCATATAGCTTCTTACATATGAAACAGCCTGTGCCCATGTCTCTCTAATGCTGCCAGGGCGACCCAGTGCAGGCCCACAGTGTCCTGCATCAGAGAGATTAGTGGAACCAAAAAGACTATTGTAAATTTGCTTTTATTTATTTTTCATCTGGTTTTCCAACCAACCATAAATGTAGTGCCTTTTCCCATATTCCTGGTTGGATTCTCCATTCCAGCCTTTCTTTATTCCAACACGGAGGGTCCTTATTTGCAGAAATGCAATGAGGTCATATTGAGAATGGCCTCTG
>JAINUG010000273.1:432500-565000 GCA_029706075.1 Aldrovandia affinis | reverse complement strand
AACTTGTGTTACAAACCGAGGGACACAAAACACAGTGACGTCAAAAAAGCATCAGGAAAAACAAGACCATTGTGTTTTTGATGTTTTTATATGCTGTGAAGGTTACAGCATATTTATTTACTATATATGTTATTATTGTAGTTCAATGTGTTATTGGTTATTTTATATATGTTTATTATGTCAGCATATGCTTTGGCAATGTAGGTGTATTCCTGTCATGCCAAGAAAGTGAAATGAACTGAACTGTGAGGGGGAAAGAGAGAGAGAGAGAGAGAGAGAGAGAGAGAGAGAGAGAGAGAGAGAGAGAGAGAGAGAGAGAGAGAGAGAGAGGGGTAGAGAGACAGAAGGGGTAATAGTGAGCTGGAGATTGAGACTGTGAGAGACCTATTGGGTATCCTGTGGTAAAGAGAGTAAAACTGAAAGATGTAATGCATACTAATGAGTGAGAGATAGAGCGATGTAATGGATACCAGTGAGACAGAGCGGTAAGAATGGCAGTGAGACACGCTCCCAGTCTTTCTCTCTAAAGGCCTGGTGAAGGAGCTGCGGTGTCGTTTGTCTTGGGGCGGGTTATTATTTGGGCTGTCAGGGAGGGCGTGGAGGAGGGACAGCGCTGCATTCCCAGGACAGCGGGGGGCTGACAGAGAGGCTCAGAGGGGAAGCAGCAGGGCGCTGTGGGAACACAGACACCCTCCCCCAGAATCTGCCGGGGCGAGGCTACAGGGGCTGACCGAGGGGCTCCTCCCCAACCCCAGAGCCACAGGGCAGGGGGAGAGGGGTCACTCCTCACAGCCCTGCCTCCATGGGCCGTGTTTACCACATTAATGTCTCACTGAAGCTCTCCACTCAGCGAGAGCAAGGTCACTCAGCTCCGTCCTCCTCCTGCCCAACATATCGGCCACATTTGACACCGTTGACCACCAGCTCTTGCTATGTCAGGATTGCACTGGCATGGTTTGCATCATACCTGGCTGATTGGTCCTACAAGGTGGCCTGGAGGGGATCCCTCTCCTCTCCTCACACCCTCTCCACCGGTGTCCCGCAGGGCTCGGTGCTAGGCCCTCATCTGTTCTCCCTCTTCACTAAGTCACTTGGTTCTGTTATCTTTGCTCATAACTTTCCATATCATTGTTGTGCTGATGATGTTGAACTCTTTCTCTCCTCCCCCTTCCAGCACGTACCTGGCTGAGATCTCAGCTTGGATGTCCACCCACCAGCCTGAAGCTCAACCTGGGAAAGACTGAGCTGCTCTTCCTCCCAGTGAAGTGCTCCACGACGATTGATGCCTCCATCACCGTGGAAGGCTCCATAGTGTCTCCATCCCAGTCTGCCAGGAACTTTGGTGTGACTTTGGATGACCAGCTGAGCTTCTCGGGGCACATCGCAGCAATCACCCGGACATGCCGATTCTCCCTCCACAACATCAGGAGAATTCACCTGTTCCTCACCCAAGAGGCCACACAACTCCTGGTCCAGGTGTTGTTTTATCTCATGTCTGGACTACTGTAACGTCTTGCTGTCAGGCTTACCTGGCTTGTGCCATCAAGTCACTGCAACTAGTCCAGAATGCCGATGCGTCTGGTTTTCAACCAACTGAAATTCACAGGACTACATTTCACTGGCTCACTATAACAACCCGAATTCAATTCAAATCACTAGTGCTGGCATACCAGGCCATGAGGAGCACTGCTCCCTCCTACCTCCAGACACGGATCACACCATACACACCAGTTAGACCACTCTTGAAGCTCTGGCAAATGTCAGTGAACACCTCCGTCAGCTGCTCAGAGCACTGCCAGTTGGAGACTGAAACTGAAAACCCACCTCTTCAGACTACACTTCCGCTGAATATATTATTTGAAAATAATTTCTCTCCCTGTTTTGGTAGGTTTGGCAGCTGTTGTATTGTTGCTGTATTGATCTCTTGCTGTAGCTGTGATTATTTGCCATTTTAAATGCACTTAATGCAAGTGGCTCTGGAGAAGAGCATCTGCTAAATGTCAAAATGTAAATGTGAAACGTCAGTCCCTTCTTTTCATGAGCTCGGCAGTTTAGCTACAGTTGACGATCATCTCTAACTGCGCTAGGGTTTGGGATTCTACAAAGCTGGCTAAGCTGACGTTCCTTATCCAGGATGTTCACAATTTTACATCGGACTCATTCTGCCACCCAGAAAACATTACTGATACAACTGTCATTTATTATCCAGCTCAGAAACACTGGACCAGGCCAAAATCCCAGAGAGCACTGTTGGTCTCTTCAGAATAGTTCTTGATATTGAGTCATATAAAATGTGTATGGCTCTGTACATCAACCTGGATATAGGTGTTTGTAAATTGAATATAGTAAAAACATAGGTAGTACCTGTTTAGTTGCTATGCAGAACAGGACACCTGCATAGGGAGCATTATACTTGGTGCCCCCCCCCCCCTCCCCAGCCAACATAAAGTGCCATTGTCTGTATAGGACCATAGGACCTGACCTTTGACCTTTCATATTACAGGGTTCCCACTCAAATCAAATGTCAATTTTCCATGACATTTCAATGACAAATTTAAGGTTTTCAATGGTTTTCAACTTTACTTTCATAACTTAACACGTTTTGTTGCCAGTGCAAATACACATCTCAGTGTGTATGTGTGTGAGAGAGATTACAGCCATGGCAACAATGGTGGCAGGGGAATAGACATTTTGAGGTAACATCATCGGAAAAGAACATTATATAAAATATATAACGTTACATGGAATTCGACATTTCCATGAGATAGAGCTTTTTCATCAATTTCCAGACATTTCCACGACAGAATAATCTTCAGTGATTTCCAAGGTTTCTCCATGACGCGTGGGAACCCTGACATTACAGGTTGGATGACGGCTCTATGCTTTACAGTTCTGAAAAGAGTATTTTTCCAGCCATAAATACTGTTAACGTATCACGCAACCTGGTGTCGCGAAGAATGGAAAATACCATTAAATCATCTCCAAAGGCCCGATTTTGAAAGCATGTCAGGAATGATCTGCTATTGAAATAAACATAGGGTTCACTCCATTAATAAATTTTAACGTGTTGAGTTGTAACTCGTGGCGTTATTAGGCAAGAATCTGTCCAGGAATGTGTGCCGGGAATAGTAGGGAACATGTTTAAGGGAAAATGATTAATCAGATCAAACCGCAAGAGCGTTCATCCCACACGTCATGATGAGGAAGGTGACTCAGTCTATCCCTGGCACATAGACCTGCTTTAGCTCATAAAAATAAAAAAAATAGCCTGGATTTGTTTGATGGACAGGTGGTGCCCCACCCACCCCCCCTAACACTCCCTCGCCCCCATCTCTCACCCCAGGGTGTAATTACAACCCCTCCCAGATCCCGTGTGGAAGGGGGGCAAACGGGATGATTATCTCGGTTAGGGACGGGAAGAGCAGAGGACTCATCGGCGATGGGAGTGTGCACTATGTCCGGAATGTCCTCTGCCTCACGAGCCTGACCCCGTTTCAGGCCCCACGCTCATCCGGAGCGACTGAGTAACACGCGGTCTCCGAACGGATCACACACCTCACAGCTCACGCACACACACACACACACACTGTGCAGTGTAGTGTAACGGTTAGGGAGCAGTGTAGTGTAACAGTTAGGGAGCTGGGCTTGTAACTCAGAGGTTGCTGGTTCAATTCCCAGGTGGGGACACTGCCGTTGTACCCTTGAGCTAAAGGTACTTCACCTGAATTGCTTCAGTAAAATATCCAGCTGTATAAATTGATTTTATGTAAAGAAATGTAAACTGTGTAAGTCGCTCTGGATAAGAGCGTCTGCTAAATGCTTAAAATGTAAAATATAAATGTAAATGCACACACACATCCCATATTAAACTCCCAAGATGCATCCCTCCTTTGATTTTGGTATCCGTTACTCCATTTATCTACGTTGTGCCTTGTTGGGAATAATAAGTAATTATATAATATATGCCATTTAGCAGACGCTTTTATCCCAAGCGACTTACAGTAGTGAATGCATAAATTTTTCAGTATATGTGGTCCCAGTGGGAATCAAACCCACAACCTAAGCGTTGCCAACACCATGCTCTACCTACTGAGCCACACAGAACCACAGAAGTCTGAGGCGCGATCCCGGTTGACATACTAAAATGTTTAAAGAACGCTGGGGACCACCCAGTCCAGACTGCATTTTCGTCGCGTGTTAACGTTGTGACGAGAACATAACCCAAACAGTCGTACAATGTGTTTATTGTTTGTCCTGTCACACTCTTACTGGTGACATCCCCTGCTGGGCATCGTGTAGTCATGACAATGACGGAGGTCACATGTCAATAATATTGTAAGAATATTCCATGTTTAAGTACTGAAATGGCAGATTTGTTCAACATTTCTAATTTTCCTTATAAATTAATATGAATGGAAGGTGCAGCTACCTGAGGGGTCTGGGCCTGTCTGCCATGGTCATTTTACATTTTACCCTCCTCCCATATAAATTTACAGAATATTCAATGCTATGCACATAGCCTCAGTTGCAATCAAAAATAAAACATGAGTTTGAATCTAAAATAAAACATGAGTGAATCTAAAATAAAAATCATAATGCTGTTCTCATATCTGTTCTTTGTGAAGTACCTTTGCCATGGGACAGCTGGATATTCACGACTTTTTCAGATATTTTTGTCTGAGCACCCCAAAGTTTGCCCTAGGGTGGTTGGTAGACCACCAGAGGGTCGTAACTTATTGGCTAACCTCGGTCGAAAACTCCATGAACTCTTTCTAGTACATGAACTAAAACTCATTTTTTTTTTTATTTTAGGTTTTCACAACAAACTTTTCAGATTCACATTCACATTAGTGAAATGGTATTGAATTGCCTTGTGTTTATTCAACAATGTAGTATGTTAAAACACTTGGTATTTAAATTTTTTTTAAAGTATTTGAAAGTTATTGAAACACTTCAAATGTAAATGAGCCAGGTCTGTAGAACGCTGTATGGGTTTTAGGTCTAAAAACATACTGTATGCAAACATGGAATAAACCCAATGAAGTTGAAATCCTGATTAACCATGTACAGTACAGAGACGACATTGTTTTACTGACCTATGGGATCATTGGCTCCCTCCATTGGCATAAATCAGTATTACAGAAGCCCCCGGGAAGGCCTGACATGACTTACGACGCTGTATGACCCAATGTGACTTCAACAACCCAAGCCAAGTGGCCACATTTAATGTAGAGAGTGGATAGTAGCATTTTATGGCCTGATTGTAAAACTTTGGCTTGTGTTCTCTCTTGGAAGATTTTCATATGTGTCGATCAGTGGCCGCTGGTGGGCTATAAGCCTGGGGCTCATATATGCCCGATGCTATAAATGTATCTCTCTCTCTCTCTTTTTAAAGCGTTTCGCAAAGAAACCTAGAAAGCCTTGCTTTGTCGTAATGGCAAATGATTGAGCGCGCGCGTGAGCACTCGAGACATTCCGTTCCCAGAGATCAGGTCCCAGTAGGTGAATATAGCCCATTGTGTGCTGTATAAAACGCCAATGTAGTTGTCAATAACAACAATCCACATCTATACAAATTTAAATGAAAATGCCGTCGTATTCGTTCATTAGGCTATACGGCATAATGAGGTTGGAGATACGTTAGAACATAGTGAAAAATGATGGGCCTACGGCTACGATATTACGTGCTTTTTTTTTTAAAGTGCATTAAATCGTGAACATTAAAGAAGAATCGAGAAGCTCTGACACAACATCCATTCAAAATTAATAATAACAACAGTATAACTATACAAGCAACACACCGCAGCTGCTAATGGGAGGTGGGTTTGTAATAACCCTGAAATGGCAGCACATTTTTTTTGCTAATTATGAGCGACAAAAGTAACTGAAATGCGTTTGGACGATAAGTGGCTATCCAACAGTGAGAATGTTCGCATGTCACTTCCTGAACAGCAGTGCGTTCGCATAGCGACCATGCTAATGTTAGCCACTCGCATAAATCACACCTTCGCTTATAACAAGACCAGTGAAAAGGGATGATTTCAATATTCTATAAATCAACAGCAAGTTTTGGTTTATTCTCTGATTTCATGCGATGAAAAGGAATTCAAACTAGTCACGTAAAATCTGACGCACAATGTTCTCCGTTGATTGCAGCGAGGCGAGCAATTATAGCCAAACTTATTTGTTAGCTAGCCTGCTGCTAGCTCGTATGGGAAGCTAGCAATTATTACGTTAGGCAGATAAATAAGACTGTAGTTGAAAGTTAAAACCCTACCAAACACACGCACCAGTTTGTCGATCGTCCAATTGAACAAGAAAAAACGATTTATACTCAACTCTAAGGATAAGCTATTCTCATATTGCATATTTAAGGGCATGCGTTTTTCACCACCTTTCTGGTCCTCAAGGAGAGTCTAAATTGCCCGCCCTGGATTGGGCACTCTATTTTCAGTCATTAGGATAATCAGTAATTAGTCTATTTTCAGTCATTAGTAATCAGTCATTAGTGGCAATTACGCTAATGAACATGATCAATTATAGAATTAAGTGCCAATCTGAGTGTTGGTGCAAGTCTACAAATTGACGTTGTTTCAGAGAGGGGAGTTTCCTCTTATGGGGAAGTTTTTAAACCTCTACGACAAGTCATGAAAGAGGAAACAACAAATTATCTGACAATGATTAAATTCAACACCAAAATATAAAATATTGTGCTCCCTTAACTGAATTTTAAAAGTCAAGGCATCCCATTCATAACAATTTTGTTCTTTATATTTTTATTTTGCCTTTAGGCTGTCAAAAAAATATTTTCCTTTTGCTTTCAATTGTTTTTATAAGTTTGTGCGGTTTAAAAATATCCGCCCACTCATTTCAACATATCAGTTCCTTTGCTCCAGGATGGGCATGATATGTCCTACAGAAGTGGCAACAGACATATTTTCACAATTGAAAGCAGTAGCCTACTTATAAATCAATCAGTGTGATTGCATGAGCACCAACTGCTGATTTTTACACTGCAATTAATTTGTGGTAATTGACTGATTGCTTGAGATCTTTATGCGTCGATTGCTTAACAAGTAGCTTCAGAAAGTCCTCCATCGCCCTCTTGGTGTTGGAGGACGGAACTGCAGGTTCCTGACAGAGGTGGTGAAAAACACATGCCCTTATGTATATTATCATCTTACGGACTCCTCAACTCACTACAATGCTTAGCCAAGAAGGGGTTCAATCATGGAAGTACAGTAGTAACTCATCAAAGGGGATGGTTGGTGATTGGTTTTCTACACGGGGTCTGAACTGCTACAATGACATTGGGCATCATAAGGTCTTGTGTTACCGCCCCTGCAGTCCGAGGTCTGAGCAGTAAAAGTGGATATGGAAGGGGCATCAGGTGGTGTAACGGTAAAAGAACAGGGGAATTCAGAGTTGGTGAAGAGGCCCTTCTCTGCAGTTGACTAGAAATGTACAATACACTACCTTAATTAAAGCTTCCACCAAGAAAACATACCACTGTGCTGCCACATGGGGAGGACAGGAATGACAGGCGAGTTTACAATGTTGTATGAGGCCTTTGGTATGGAGTGCAGTGGTGTCCTCTGGTCACCAGGCAATTATCCAGCAAGAGTTGAAGGGTCCCACTATCAAAATACTAAGTAACAAGACATATTTTTATCCATGTTTTATAAAGAGTTCAAGCACCTCACTTGCCGAGTTACAGTTGATAGTTAACGAGTACTGCTGTAATAATCGCTTGTGAGCTGAAGCACTCCTTGAACTAAGATCAGCAGTTACCACAGAGTGGTTGTTACCTGTCAACAGGCAATCAAGACCGGGCGTGTCTGAGTGTACCTTGCCAAATAAGGGACACCCCTCCCCCCCCTTTCCCAAGATCAGGACTTCTTGATCTGGCAGATTCACGCATACATTTACATTTACATTTTAAGCATTTAGCAAACGCTCTTATCCAGAGCGACTCACAAGATGTGCATTAATATATGATAGGAAAAATCATAGTTTGTGCAAGAGATCAGTGCAGTAATACAGCGATAGACATCATTGTAGGCAGCTGCGTACCATACCTGTCACACTGGGAAGGAAAAGGTTAGTCTTCTTTTTTTTTTTTAAATGAGGAGTAAGCAGGGATACATATACAAAAACTATTGAGCAAGTAGGCAGTGGTGATGACAGTTGTCTAGATGTACAGAATTCAGTGGTAGTGGAGTCTGAACAGGTGGGTCCTGAGCCCCTTGTGCATACTGTGCGAGCTCACTATTCTGTGTTTAAGAGGGAACTCATCACACACATCTGGAGGAAGCCCAAATTACTGTGTCCATGTCACGGCACAATTCTAGCAGACCCCAATTTTCTGGCTGTCATCCTCCCACCACAATGATTTAATGCACTCGCTACTGAGACAAACTGAGGCAGAATCTGATGATGAAATCAAACACCAAAGACATCCAGCCTGGGTAAGTACATTTATACTCTTCCATGTGTCAGGTGTTGAACCCTTCGACCCTTCACTCCCCAACCACCACCCACACACACATGCACACACTCACCCCCCCCCAAAACACACACACACACACACACACACACACTGCAAAAAAGCTGTGCTTTGAAAGTAAACTGTAAAGGACAATCCTTCATATAAAATAATAAAACCATTTCACTGATGAAGGCAACATGCTGAAATATGTTCATCTTTTTGCCTTTGTCTTTACATAAATTAAAATCATTGAATGCTAACCATTTATGTATTAAATTTAAGAAATGGTTTAATGTGGTATGACCCCAATCTGTAATGCAGAGTGCCAAACAGAATGCCAATGGATACCATTTGCTATGACGTCTTTAGATGTCTCTAGCACGCTTCTGTAGAAGATTGAGCACACACCATTCAGTAACAATGCAAGGCCACTAAACTGTCCAATGAAACTATTTAAGCTTTGACGGAGTTCTCTTGAATTCTACTGTCGCTGCTGTTCTTCCCACTTTCATCCATTAGTATTTTCTCACCTCACACCATTCTTAGCATACATTATAATCAACGCAACAGGTTTCAACCTGCCAAATTTCCTGACTGTAACCACTGTAATGCAATTATGTCTTAGCTTGCCTTTGGGCAAGGGCAAATGGGGCCTCCCAAATGGCATATAAAGCACTAGTCCTTGGTGCAGCCACACACCCCATAGTCTGGAATTAAACCCTGACTGTGCCAGTGGTGAATGTAGCTGGGGTTTCCATGGAGTGGCAGTGCATGATTGGCCCTAGCCCTCATCCAAGGAGGGAGGAAGAAGTGTTCTTCTCCAGCAGGGTGAGAAGAAGTGGCGGCTGGCTCCACATGCCATGCTCAGAGGACAGATGTGCTGAACAGCACTCTGCTGAACTAATGGAGAAAATTGATGAAGATGGGACTGACCTACAAATACAACTTGCCATTCCAAATCAAACCAATGGCCAGTTACAGGGTGTAGACAAAATAATGGAAACACCAAACAATGTATGAATATTTATTAACTTATAAGGAGTTGGGCCTCCCGTTGCCTTCAGAACAAGATCAAGTTTGAACAGTTTTTTGTTTTTTTGTAAGAATTTGTTTCAGATTTTATCTCATTTTCTCCCAATTTAGTAGCCCTCTATTTTTACATTAAATTTTTTTACATTTTAAGCATTTAGCAGACGCTCTTATCCAGAGCGACGTACAAGATGTGCATTAATACATGGTAAGATCAATCATAGTTTGAGATCAGTGCAGTAATAGAGCGATAGACATCATTGTAGGCAGCTGCGTACCATACCTGTAACACGGGGACGGAAAAGGTTAGTAAAAATGTTTTTTTTTTTATTATTAAATGAGTAGGCAGGGATACATATACAAGAAGTGTTGAGCAAGTAGGCAGTGGTGATGACAATTGGGTAGATGTACAGAATTCAGTGGTAGTGGAGTCTGAAAAGGTGGGTTTTGAGTCTCTTGCAGAAGATCGCAAGTGATTCCGCGGTCCTGACCAAACAGAGAAGTTCTTCTTTCATGATGCCGTTTCTTCCTTGTTTGGCCATCATGCTGTCATGATTTTTGACACTATTCCCCTTGACTCATTGAATAATTTTGCTGTTTCTGTGACTGACGCACCTGCAATTCAGGCGCCAGCTATTTGACCCCTTTCAAAATCTGATCATGTTGCTTAAGAAACTCATATTAAAGTGTTGATTTTAAAACCTCTTTTATAGAAGAAACATATTGGTAATTAGTATTGACATATGAAAGACATGTGCAGACTCAATTGTGATTAGTTACTTCAAAATATGAGTCCTTTTTATTTGGTATTTCCATTATTTTGTCTACCCCCTGCACCTGCTTTTGTGAATCGTGGTCTTGTGTATATGGGGCTCCAATTGGAGGCAGTGCTTCAACTCAATGCAAACACTGGCCTATTACGTAACACTGGCTAAAACCTGCTAGAAGCAATCAGATTGCTGGAAACTAATCTCACAAATTGTAACTTCTCTTTCCAGATCATCTAGGTATAGACTAGAGCCACTTAGGGATGGGGCTTGAGACTACTGTTTGACTGACAGAGCTGAGCTCTTGTCAGAAATATCCCGCAGAAGTAAGCAAGATAGAAATGAAGTAAAAACGAATAAAAAGACTATCTTTGGTAAATGTACACACTGTAGGGTAAGCATCCTATCATATCAAAAAAGTACAAATGATGCAATTTGTACTTTTTTGTGGAACGAAAAATTTGTGGAACGACCTTCCACAATCGGTCAGGACCGCGGAATCACTTGCGATCTTCCGCAAGAGACTCAAAACCCACCTCTTCAGACTCCACTACCACTGAACTCTGTCCATCTAGCTAAATTGTCTTCAACACTGTTTACTTGTTCAACACTATACTCCCCCAAAAAATAAAAAATAAAAATCACTAACTTTTTCCTTCCCAGTGTTACAGGTATGGTACGCAGATGCCTGCAATGATGTCTATTGGTATTCCTGCACTGATCTTGTGCGCTAACTATGATTGTTCCTACCATGTATAATGCACATCTTGTAAGTCGCTCTGGATAAGAGCGTGTGCTAAATGCTTAAAATGTAAAATGTATATGTAATTTGACACCATTTCATCAAATATCTATAGATCTACATTAAATTATGTGCTGTCACAGACTTGTTGTGCCCTTTCTTTGCAAGACACAAGGGGTCAAAAGCAAGGCCATAGAAAAATAGATGTTTTTTCTTCTAGAAAATGTATTTAAATGTGACTTTCCTTCCAGTGGTGCATATATGGAACTGTTTCCACATTAACTGTTGGGGCTTTAACTATCTGTTATCCCTAATCAGTCTCGTGTCTTTGGTTTAGACTACAGAAGGAGGAATCTGAGTCCACCCCCACCCCCACCCCCACCCCCACCCCCACCTCTTTCCCCGACACAGAGAGAGCAGGGGGAGACACCAGACAGAAAAGGCCAAATTCCACAAACAAGCGCAGCTACTTTCTTCCTATGTTTAACTTTTCCTTTTTCCTTTTCCTTTTTCTTTTTGCTGTTGCAGATACCCAGGGTGGCTAGATTAGATTTGAACACCGATCGGCAACAACAACAACAACTCAATGGAACGGCCACCATCGTAAAGTGAAAACCTCAGAGCGAAAATATTTGCCGACCGTCCCCTTACACGAAAACCTGCCCCAGTCTCAGAAGAATGACCCGTTGCTTGGTAACAAAGTTCCGAAACTATTCTGGGGTGCGTGTCGGCCAGAATAATCCTGGGGGAACAGAGTGCAGGCTCGCAACGCCGAGGAGAGCCGACCCCAACAATAGGCTTGTGTCAATTCAATCGGGACGAAGATGTCAGAGTGACAGAAAACCCTCACCGACGCGTAAACTGCACTCGGGGGCCGAGGCCCGCAAATCTGCCCCCTGCCTATTGACAGATCAGGAATGGGTCATGTGAACAGCGCCTCAGTTCACACCCGTCCACCCAAGCCCTCCCGCCCTCGCTCGCAGACGTAAACACTACAACACAGGGCTCGCTGGCTACTCGCTGTTATAAAGCTGTCTCGGCGAACACACTAATGTCTGCACTGATTGAAATTAGGAGAAAGACACTATAGCAATGATGTCTGCACAATAGGAATGGATATTAGTCATGGGTGCGGAGAGGGAATATATTATTTTTACAAAGTCTGAAGAAAGACGGTCATGTTTGCTTAGCCCTTGGGGTGTTTGGGAACAGTGCCTTGTGTTAACCCACATCTGTTTCCCCGACAGAGAGTGCACACTCTATATAATGATATTCTTAAGGACAACGGTAATAACTGAGCAGGACATATTTTCAGTAACAGTAGTTTCTCTCATTGGTGTAAAAATGCATGCTGGGTGGAACTCCTGAACGCGCTTGATTACTCTGCAATCAGTTAAACATTTATTTTCAAACCAAATATCTGCTTAAGCTAATATTTCAGTGATATTTACAGAGTTAGATTAAACAATCCCACAGTCATTATTAATTCCTTCACGAGGGCAAGAAAGACGTAGATGAATGCTTTAGATGTTTGTTTTTAAGAGAAACTTTGCTGTGCGTACCTTAGACATGCCTTTACACCATCAGATGTATTGTTTCGTGAACGGCACAGCACCTCCTTAGCAAAGGAAAGCTTTGTGCTCAGACAGCTGAGCTCAGCGTCTCTCTGCGACTATCGCACACATTTCAAATCTCGCGAAAAAAAAATCGATTCCGATCTTATCTTCAACGCAGAAGGCAAACGAATGTCAAATTCCATTTCATTTATCCCAAAAGGGTAACTATATCAGGTCTCTAAAACGCTCCGCGCTCTCATATTCATCACAGGCGAAAGTAAACATGGCCTGACATGTCATCTCTATTGACGTTTGCCGTTCGTGTATCTGCGCGCATTTCACACGGAGGAGGAGGAGGGCCGGGTCGGGCGGGGAGCACGTGTGTACAGAACGCCATCTGCGCGCCTCCGTCTCGCGGTCACGGGAAGGCTTGGAATGCGCCGCGCGCGTACAATTAACAGCGACACGAGGTCGAGGGGTCACGCGCGGAATGCTGCTGGCAAAGGGAGCGAACTCAGCGAAGGTGCAAACACTAACCCCCCCCATCCCCCATCCCCACCCCATCCCCCCCAATCCCCCCAATCCCCCACGTGTTGCTACTCGCTCAGGTCTGGAGCTTTCCACCAGTGACAGGTGCAGGAGCGATCTTCTCATTTCCTTTTCATCTTCTCTCCCTTCTGTATCTCCGAGGATAAAGACAGATTGTCTGCTTTGCACCTTGTACTTTCCCTGTACTGTTTTTTGCTGAATGCACAATGGGATTATTGGCCATTAGAAAAAATGTGTCCACACAACAAGTCTTGGGCACATCCTGTTCAGGGGGTATGAGCTGGCAAGCCGCGCGGAACTGTCTGCAGCTGCGCGGAACACACGTCTGCTGTAACTCCATACGTTATTAGGGGATTTCGAGACACCTGCGGTGTTTTCTGAAGTCGACTGTAAACCAAGATCCCTCGAGTCACCTGGATCCCGAGGAATTTGACGGGAGATAGGCAGTCATTTCAGACGCAGGCCAGCTGCCGTAACACATTCGCCGCGCTGCCAGCCAACAGTTCATTTTCGTTGGTAGTGTTCCGAGTAACTGAGCCGTTTACGTGGCGAGATTAGGTGGCCCTGTCATGAGCGTGCCTGACCTGAAACCCAAGGATGCTGACTTGGCTTCCAAAGTGGGTAACTGATACCTTTGAAAGTGGCACCTATACCCTCTGTTTAGCATTACTCATTAAAAAGCTGTTTTGTGCACACTTGTACTGCAGTACTCCTTCCAAGGGGGAAGTACTTCTATATTTAGTTGCTTGAATGACAGCCACAGAATGAGAAAATGCTCAACAAATTTTACAGCTGGAACATTGTATTTAATTTCCCCAGACTCCAGGATGGATAAAGTGCTCAGGTAACAGACCAGAAGGGTCTAGACTTGAATAGCGGATACTCTTGAGTAAAGTACCTAAACTGAAATACTTCAGTACAAATACAGCCAGAAAGAAAAGCTGATTGTGTAACCTGTAAGCTATCAAAGTAGCCATAAGCCATCTCCTAGGCAAATAATCAATAGTGATTATTTCATCATATTTCCATACGGTGTGTGCTTTGCTTTTTATGGCATTCACGTTTGTTTGTGAAATTCTTTTGAGAGATGATACATTTAATAAACCTGTACTGTGAAATATCATTGGATGTTTTTCGGGAACTTGTGTGATAATTCCTGGTCACCCATCAAACCAACCCACCCCCTTTACCTATGCACCAGACGAGAGAGAGAGAGAGAGGAACTCTCTTGAGGAACTCTCAAAATAAATAACGGCTTCAAGTATGATTATGTGGTCACATTCCTGTGTCAGAAAGGGGGTGGGAATCAAATAGTCGGAGGTGAATATTGGAGGCGAATGTTGCCATTTGACTTCCCATCTGTGTCAGAGGTTGTGCAGAGGTTGAGGCTGCTTGGGGAGAGAGTGACAGGTATGGTGGGGAAAACACTAAAATGGCAGGAGCAAACACAGACTCTGTATGCAACAATATTCTCCAGTCTCTTTCTGTGTTGATGTGCAGTTTCATAGTTGGCTGGCTGTAATACTTTAGAGGCCTGTGTGAATCTTCTAAACTGATCTGCTGTTACCTTCTAGTGGAGCAGATGGGTTGGTCTCGGCACGTTTCCCTCTCTCTAGGAGTCGAAGAGGAGTGCTGTTTAGTTTTTACAATCAGATGTTTTTCCACTTGACAGACAACTTCAAGAGGCTGCCAATGTCAAACACATGGCCAAACCATCCCGTTCTATCGAGGTCAATCGACCAGAAAATGACCCTCGGCCCATTTCTCATTCCCACACCTATCATCCGCTTCACTGCCTCTCAAACTCATTTACAGGAGCGCAACATGACAAAAATAGCAGAATCACAAACCCAGATGTGTTGTAACAGCGTGCTACTTCCATGTTTCCTGAGAATCAACGGAAACCACTTCATTCTATCAGTCAGTTTTTATTAAAAATGTTGACTTTATGCTTTGGCATCAAATGAATTGAATTGATGAATTTATACTTGGCCATAATATGCTTGAGTGACTTTGACTGTTGCAAAGGTACTAGCTCACATCATTAGGCAGAAAGCTCGCTGGGCAGAGGTGATGGTGTTGTAAGTAATGGTGTCGCTCTGGATAAGAGCATCTGCTAAATGCCTTAAATGTAATGTCATGTAAATGTAAATGATTTACACAGATGAATGTGGAGCCTGGTGAAAGCCTGAACAGAAAAACACAGTAAGGAGCCAAAATGGCCGGCTTTCTCAAAAACCTCAATACAATTACATTCTGTGAATAGTTTGGGGAAGGAGAAAACATTGACTTCACTGTGGTTCCAGGATCATAGCTACTGTCAATGTTTTTTCAACTTTGTTAGGATTAGTCAGAAATTCTCAAAACAAGTTGACAGGAAGATGTCGTGCCAAATAGGAAACCTCTCGGATCAGATCGGTAAAACACAAACACAGACGCATATGCTGAACGCCACAGAAACCAACGCCTGGTCCTAATGAAAAACACACAAGACGAAGACTCTGAAAGAATGTCTGGAAAATTCCACCATCGCTGGATTCCTGTCCGACAGTAAAGTGGAGCTGAAGCAGAGCACACGACCAGCTGATCAAACACTTGTGCTGTCTAGTTGTTAGTCCTGCACCACTTTGACTGAATGCTCCATGCTCAGCACCACTCAATTTGTGATGAGCTCAGTGGGGAGATATGTAGGAGACTGATCCCTATAAACACACCTCTGAAGTCTTTACACTTCACCCAGATTCAGTGGCTTCCGTGCTGAGACAGCGAGACCTACATGTGCATTTTACATTTACATTTGAGTCATTTAGCAGATGCTCTTATCCAGAGCGACTTACAAGATGTGCATTAATACATGGTAGGAACAATCATAGTTCGCGCGAAGAGATCAGTGCAGTAATACAGCGATAGACATTGTTGCAGGCAGCTGCGTACCATACCTGTAACACTGGTAAGGAAAAGGTTAGTAAAATTACTTTTGTATTTATTTTTATTTTTTAATGAGGAGTAAGCAGGGATACATATACAAGAAGTGTTGAGCAAGTAGGCAGTGGTGATGACAATTGGCTAGATGTACAGAATTCAGTGGTAGTGGAGTCTGAAAAGGTGGCTTTTGAGTCTCCTGCGGAAGATTGCAAGTGATTCCGCGGTCCTGACCAAGTGCGGAAGGTCGTTCCACCACCAAGGGGTCAGGACGGTTTGCCAGAGGAGGCGGAGAGGAGGGGTCTGGCTCTGGTGTAGGGTGTGATGACTGATGTGGGCACTGCACCAGTACATCAGGAGTTGAGAGCTCCAGCAACATTTCCAGTCATTAAAATGAAAAGTCCCATAAATATTATTTAACCAGGGCCACTACTGGTGGTACCTTAGTGGTGTGGGGCACATTTTCCTGCCGTAGTTTGGGTGCATTGACCTTGGGTGCAAGGAAAGGTCAATGTCAATCATTAAATTTTTTACATTTTACATTTTAAGCATTTAGCAGACGCTCTTATCCAGAGCGACTTATAAGATGTGCATTAATACATGGTAGGAACAATCATAGTTAGCGCACAAGATCAGTGCAGTAATACAGCGATAGACATCATTGCAGGCGTCTGCGTATCATACCTGTAACACTGGGAAGGAAAAGGTTAGTGTGTTTTTTTTTTTTTTTTTTTACTTAATGGTACCGGTTGAACACCTTCACCCTATGTTAAAGCATTTATTTTTTTGTGTTTTTCAAGATGGCAATGCCCCCATTCACAGAGCACATTTGAGGAGTATGACTTCATAAGATGTTATCTATGTCATGGCCTACACAGTCACAAGATTTGAACCCAATCAAGCATGTATGGGATATTCAGGAGCAATGCCTGAGACAGTGCTTTCCACTTCCATCCAAGCATGCAGGCAGTGTGGTATAATGGTTAGGGAGCTGGGCTCGTAACGTTAAGGTTGCAGGTTCAATCCCCAGGTGGGACACTGCCGTTGTGCCCTTGAGCTAAAGGTGCTTAACCTGAATTGCTTCAGTTAATATCCAGCTGTATAAATGGATTGTAAAGAAATGTCAACTGTAAGTCGCTCTGGATAAGAGCGTCTGCTAAATGCCTGTAATCTCATCTCATCTCATCTTCAGCCGCTTATTCCTAGTTAGGGTCGTGGGGGGCTGGAGACTATCCCAGCATGCATTGGGGCAAGAGGCAGGAATACACCCTGGACAGGTTGCCAATCCATCGCAGGGCACTACATACACCATTCACTCACACACTCATACCTACGGGCAATTTAGACTCTCCAATTAGCCTAACGTGCATGTCTTTGGACTGTGGGAGGAAACCGGAGTACCCGGAGGAAACCCACACGGACACGGGGAGAACATGCAAACTCCACACAGAAAGGCCTCCGGCCTGGATTCGAACCCTAGACCTTCTTGCTGTGAGGCGACAGTGCCATCCACTGCACCACCGTGCCGCCTCTAAATGCCTGTAATGTAAAATGTAATGCAAGCGTGAGTTGAGTGACTTTCTCATGGAAGACAGGTTTGCAGAATTCCAGACAGTGGTAGACCCGATACCATGCTGCATACAGGCCATACTGACCACAGGTATTAGCCCAACACCCTATTAAATTACTTTACATTGGTATTTCTATTTTTCTTCATGACCTGTATCTCATACATGTACACAATACATTTGAAGATATTAGTAGTTATTTAGGAGTACTGTCAACCGTGCAAAATGTGTTCAAATCAGCCTCAGACCTTAACAGGTGTGAAAGGACTGAATCAGTTCAAGCGCAGTACCTTGATCAAAGGTACAGTGTGTCCCAACCCAGGATTTGAACCTTTTTCTGGTCGCATGCCAAATGCCAAATTCTCTCTCAAGCCAGTACAATAAACACACATCGCTGGTGTTCATTAGAACGCTGGAGCATTGGAAGTACAGAACATCCACAAGTTCAGAAGGCAGGGCTCTCCTTCTATCCCGCCAAACATTTGAGACTCTTGAGCAGTAATCGGGATGGCAGTGCGCGCCAGAGGTCATGACAGAAATGTGAAGCAGTGGTCACAGAACCAGTCTCAAGCAATTGAGCAGGAATCTGGAACTGAGGTCTCTGCTCCCGGGCTATGATTATGTAAAGGCTTTGTGATTTGTAAGACATTCTACTTTTCACCCCGAGGTGGGTACGTTACCTGAATGACCCTCGTACAAAAAGGCTGAGCTTCATGTTGCCCAAGGAAAATTGCCAATTGTGCTAACAACTCCACATGTCTGTTACTTGAACCCCCCCACCCCCACCCGACAGTATTCTTCTAGGGCACATAAACAGACATAAGTTCAAGAGACAGATTTAATTTAGCAGGAAGACAGGTTGGGTGGGCCATAAGTAATTCTGGCTCCAAGCTTTTGCCTCTGGGATGGCATGAGTAACCATGGTAATTTTAACCTGCTGTTCCTGGGTAGTAGTCCATCACCTGCAAGTGAGATGTGCCATTGTAATAAAATGATCAAAGTGATGCCCTGGCTCATAAAACAAAAACAATGTCCTCAAATAATCAACATTTTTTCATTAAACATTTTCATAGGGTCTGGGAAATTGGTATCCTAGAAACCAGTGGGTCATGGGTTGAACACAATAGGTGCACCCTTGTAAACATAACAAAGAGACTGACTATTTAATTAACAATGAATACAGATTATATTATAAGTAGGTGACATACCATAACTGAATACAGGACAGTCTACAAGTGGCAAGGTAAAACGACAGGACTTTTATACAAGATGATCAGCAAAAAGCAAGAATCAAACTACAGCCCGTTTAGTGAGGAGATCTAGTAAATACTGCCACCCTGTGGACATAATTGGAACTCATATTTTTGTGTCGCACAAAGTGCTTAACTGTCCAGGGGATAAAATGAGACATTCATACGTTTGTCATAGCAAATATTAACTTGCATATTTAGACAGAGTAGCCTACCTAGCAAGGACAAACACATTTACATGGAAAACATCCCAGTAGGTTATGAGTTGATCTGTGAACACAATGTCAAATGTTTGTGCATAAAAATCCAAGATAACTGGTCAACTCATATGATAACTTGGGAGTCCAAAGAAGGGCATACAATGTTGTCTATCACTCTCCTAACATTTCTTGAGTATAAATGTTTGCCAAATATGAAAAAGTTATCTTTGTACAAATTATGCGTACATTTACAAAGCTACAGTGCAATTTCACTGGTGTGTTGTAACCATGTTTTTATAATGTACCAACTTGTAATGTACCTTCTCAAATTAAATAGAGCTTGTTACAAGGATAAAATATAAAAACTTCACAGAAATCAGTCCAACAGTTCATGAGACGATATGTGTTGTGTCAAAATGTATTTTTACGTTATACGTTTTGCGGGTAGGAAATTCATTGCAGATTAGGCTCATAAACTTGCCGTCGTCCCCTTTCATAAAACAATAAACAATAATCACATTCCTAATTGTCATGAACGGCTCGCTTTTTCTGGCTAAAGTTTAGTAATTTTGTTGGCTGCGATTCTTCGTCGACAAGCTGCCGCTGTCTGGAATGCTGCAAGCACCCGAACTTCCAGTACTGGGATCGGAGTCTGACGACAATTTCCGAGTAACAGTTTGTCTGTTTCATTCCACTTACTTGATGGAAGCCTACTACCTCGCTAGCTAGCTACTTCGCGCTGAAACCGAATTCGGCTCACACACTGCGACACGTGAACGTCACGTTACGTTACGTTACGTGCCCACGCGCCATCTAACAACCAATCCCCCAACAACCAATTTGCCAATTGGACTGCACGTGCCCGACCCCTGCACTAAGATCTTTGAATAGTTCAGGGCGGAAAAGGGGGTCTTATAATGTTACATTTCCAATCAGGTCAGAGAATAGCCTAATGGAAACAATGAAGGTTGCTATTGGTATTTTAGCAGGCTATTAGGATCATCTTATTTTAAGGTTTTAATAAAAAAGTCACTACATTTGCTAATTTTCTAAATACGATTTAATCCATTTACCACCTTTAAAAAAAAAATCAAGAGATAACCAAGATGGATGCCTTTGTCGACAATTTGACTTATTTCCCACTAGCTATGACTTGTTTAATTGAGATGTCTCAAATAGCCTGCCCAATTGTATGCGGCGTTGGAAACTTTGCAGTACAGAGCAAAAGTTATGAATAGTTCTAACTTCTAAGACAATAATCCGTACCAACACTGCATGCGTTTTATGCGATACTGCTTATCTGCCTCCTTAATGCTTAGCGCGCAAAGTTCAACCCCTCTTCTGTCCAATGGAAATCAAGCGCGTGTTTTTTGACCAATCGGAGTTGGGTTCCTCTTTCGAACGGAAGTGGAGAGGTCGAGAGGAACCCCTTCCTGTAGTCGTCGCAGCAACGTGCGAGTAGTGAAAGAAGCAGTTGTTTTGTTTGCTTTTTTACGAGTAAGAAAAACGTAAAGTACTTTAAACCTCGTCCACAGAAATGGTGAGTTTCCTTCGTGAATTCAATTGTTGGTTTTAACCGGAACTACTTTACCTATGATCTGTTCATTCATTTGTGAACTAGGCCTATATTCTTACATCAGGGTTTGTAGCCGTTTCTCTTATTTAATTTACTTGATATCACATGGTGTAGTAAGAGGCATCAAGCTATATATCGTGCAAATGTATCACGATACATTTAACTTATACACGAAGTTAGATTTATCTAGCGCGGGTTTTCTGCTGGAGCTATTTGGCAAGCTAGGTCTCTGACTTGCTAAATAGCTAGCAAATGTTAGCCAAGGTTTCATATTAATTGCGACATCAATATCAGTGTGATAAACCGGGTGCATAAAAATCGCGCACATTTATTTATAGGGTTGCTTGGTTGTGGGGAATATTTTAGTGTCACACCATCAATAATCAGATGTCTAGTGAGCTTGGAGCTGGGAATGTCTATTTGGATGAATAGGAAAGAAGGACCCGTTATGGGTTATCACTGGTTGGTACCCACACAATAAAAGAACAGTATAGAATCTTGTTTCGCAAGGATTAGTTCTGACACAGTGCATTGAATCTATTTGTAGATTAATTGAGTACTGATCACGAATTGTACTTGTATACAGTAGCTTCCTGTCCTATATGGTTAGTCAGTACAACACATGCAAGTAACCCCTATCACGGGGGAAAGTAAATGATAAAGAAAAAAAAAAAAAACATACATGTTGAAACTTAATCAAGTTTTGAAAGAGGATTAATAACTATTTAACAGATTGCTTTGTGAAATCAACCCAAGCTGCAGGTAATTGTATCAGTGCTGAGGACACAGGCTGTTTAAGTATCATTACCCTTTTCATTTACGATTATTTGTAGTTTTATGTATAAATCTATTGTACTACCTTTTCCAGTTGACACCCGCAATGTACTGAAGAGCACTAAAACAGTTCTGAAAGCTCAGGACTAAAGCGCCAAACCTTCATTCAGCTGATGGGAATCATACAGAATGGATTTTGATTCCATTGTAAAATCCCATTTTGTGTGTTCTGATTGTGCCATTGCTCATCATGACTGATGTGGTTATAAGACTGGCTACAGACTATTGATGCAAAGCTTACTTTTGTTTCCAGAGTTTACCCTTGAACCCAAAGCCCTTCCTCAACGGTCTGACAGGCAAACCAGTGATGGTGAAGCTGAAGTGGGGCATGGAGTACAAAGGATACCTGGTGTCTGTGGACGGGTACATGAACATGCAGGTGTGTGACAGAAGGCTATAAGACTGGCTACAGACTGTGTTGATGCAAAGCTTACCTTTGTTTCCAGAGTTAAATGATTTAATTATTTAAATGGGCTGTGCAGTGATGATAATGGCATTTTTTATGCAGACTAGTTTGAGCCATTCCAGGTGTTTACAAGAAGCATGCGAGTGAGTGTACCAAGTGTAAGATGCCTTATTGTGAAACACAAATGTGCTTCTAGTAAGACCTGGAATGGATCCAGATCCTGCTATTAATCTGGGGTGTTTTTCCATCCCTGCTTGTTTCCATCTATGGTCGACATGCAAACACTGTTTCAAAGCATTACAGCAGGGGTATTCAAATCCAGGCCTCGAGGTCCGCAGTGTCTGCAGGTATTTCCTCCAACCACGCACTACACCACCTGATTTCACTAATTAGCTCGCTTCCTGGACCAAGGAGGTAAACTAATTATTTGAAATCAGGTGGTGTAGTGCGTGGTTGGAGCAAATACCTGCAGACACTGCGGACATTGAGGCCTGGATTTGAATGCCCCCGCATTAATACCTCTGCATTACAATTTTATATTGTAAGTATTATACATTGTTTCTTTTCGCTTCTCTGCCTTTTGGCTAAGATCTGCTGCTGCTCCCAGGCAGTGTTGTAGCCTGTGAGGTTTGTCCGAGGCACAGCACTGCTAGGGGGCGGCGGAGAGGAGTGGAAGGGAGGTCGCTCCTGTGTGTTGTGTTCTCATACAGAATGCACAGGAGTGGCTGATGAATGTCCGGAATGAAAGGGTGTGAATGTGTTTTGTATGAATGTTGTTCTATTTATATCATTTCTTAAGTCTTGGAATAGAGTTTAAAAAAATATATATATATACATTTTTTAATTTTTTTTTAAATACATTGTTTCTTTCTTGATAAAGTTGGCCAACACTGAAGAGTATGTGGATGGGGCCTTGGCTGGTCATTTGGGAGAAGTCCTTGTCAGGTAAGCTGTTCCAGTATGTATAAAGAGCCAATGAGTGGCAGCCTATCTACATTGAAAGTGTACAGGTACCTGTCAAAATAAAGGAAACAACAATATAGTGTCTTAAAAGGGTGTTGGCCACCACCAGCCACCAGAACAGCTTCAATGTGCCTTGGCACAGATTCAGGTGTCTGTAACTCTACTGGAGGGTGGCAACACCATTCTTCCACAAGACATTTGGTGTTTTGTTGATGGTGGTGGAAAACGCTGTCTCATGCGTTTCTCCAGAATCTCCCATAAGTGTTCAATTGGGTTGAGATCTGGTGACTGAGGTCATGGCATATGGTTTACATAATTTTCATGCTCATCAAACCATTCAGTGACTGCTCATACCCTGTGGACGGGGGCATTGTCATCTTGGAAAAGACCACTTGCATCAGGATAGAAGTACTTTGCCATAGGATGAAGGTGACCACTCAGAATGGCTTTATATTTATAGGGGTTGAGTGGACCTAAACCATGCCTGCAAAATACACTCCACATCATAATAGAGCCGCCAGAACCCTTCACCCTGGGAAATGAGCCCTCGGGCCTGTAGGTTTCTTTTAGCATGCTTCATACATGCACTTGTCTGCTTGTTGATAACCAGGTGAAGGATGACTCATCTGACCATATTACTTTATTTTTATTTTTTTCCTCCCCTCTCCCTACTGCTCAGTAGACCACTGCCTGTGTTCTTTGCACCACTTTGCTCACAAACCTGCATTTTTAGGTGTGATAAGGGGTTTATGCACTGCAGCTCGGCCATAGTATCCCTCTGTGAAGTTCTCGACGGACTGTTCTTGACGAAACTGCCTGCTCACGCCCTAGATTGATATTTGCAGTCAACTGATTCAGATGTCCTCCTCTGTTTCGCCGTCCATCTCAAACCAGTGCACAGACGTAACGGTCGAGGAGTATGTGCTTCCGACCACAGTTGTGCCTAGTGATGTCTTTCCCTTGGCCATGCCATGCCAACGCACTGTTCCTTGTGAACTGCCAGTAAGTCTTTGTCACTGAAGCTCCTGTCATATGTGCTCCAGCAATCACCCCTCTTTGAAAGTCACTGAGATCTCCTCTTCTAGCCATGGTAGCCAAAATAATGGGCAGCTGGACCTGTGCAGCATTTTTCTACTTGGCCCTAAGCATGATGGGATGTTTGTTACTCAACTAAGGAGCCACACCTGTGTAGAAGCACCTGCTTTCAATATACACATTTACTCAAGTGTTTCCTTTGTTTTGGCAATTACTGCCTGTATATAAGGGGTGTCAAACAGCACTCCATCGTTAATTGTCTTTGATAGCATTTTGTTGAAACTTCAGTGGTTTAGATAATTCCATTTTGATTTTGTTTCTGTTTTATCCCATTTTTTCTCCTTGGTTGAAGAATTAGACCCGCTAATTTTGAAATCACCTGTTGTGAGTTCACTGGTTGTAGTCCTGCGACCTGCATACACTCGCCCACGATGGAACCCGAGTTTGACACCCTGCCCGGTATATCCTTGTCTTAAGACTGGCTGTATATAAGACTGACACAAGCAGCACTATACGGTTAATTGTCTTTGATAGCATGGTGTTGAAACTTCACTTGGTTTAGATAATTCCATTTTTGTGTGAATTATAATTCGATTTAATCATTTGGAAAATATAAATGTCAACAGAACAACATAAATTGCCAATATAAATGATATGTGCTGTACTACTTCACACTGATATGATTCCCTTTTTTACAGATGCAATAATGTATTGTATATTCGAGGCGTTGAAGAAGAGGAGGAAGATGGTGAAATGAGAGAGTAGTGGAATGGCTTCAGGACGCTCCTGGATGCATAGTTTGTGTTTTCTGTTGTAGGGTCGCATAAAACAAGTGCGGCAATCTTACACTGGACTGAGTTTAATAAGACGTTTTCTAAAGGTGGCAGATACTCATCACTGATCTGTTCATACTCTCAAGGGAAAGATCGGACTTTCAGTTCAGCAGTTTGTCATTTAGTTTCTGGAAGAGGTTTTGGATTTGCTTGTGGGCACTTTGTTTGGTTCAGCCACCTGTTGCCAATAATCGTTATATCTATGAAAATACTTATTAAATTGTCACTGCAATGTAAGGTTGCTATCCCTGTGTTTCTGTGATATTGTTAGCTACTTTGAGCAACCTAAACTTTTATACTTTATCTTTTGTTTTCTTTATTTTTTTATTTTTACACTGATCAATACTGCTCGGTTGTGCTCATAACGGCACAGAAGAAATAAAATTGTACATATTGCACTTTTCCCAATTCTATGTGGCAAATTTATTTTCAGTCAATATGAGGCTAGAATGCGCAACGTTTGCTTATCGGTGTGAATTTGAGACACCCAAGACATCTGACCTGATTACATTTGAAGTGATTAGTGTATAGGATCCATCTGCTTAACTAGTTGAGCACGATACCCAATCAGGTTAAAAGTTAATTGTTCAAAACTTGTCTATTGCTGCACATGCAGAGCTCTCTAAAGTTTCATGCTTGGACCTCATTTTTATTCTGTGGTCCAGTGGGTTGTCTTTCCACAAACTTGTCTCTCCTGGGACATTGAGTGTTGAGAAGGTGTCGTCCTACAACGTTTACAGGTCTTGGTGTCATTGGGGCCAGTTAAGATTGAGGTCTGGCTCCTTTGTGTGTGGCGGGGGGGAGACAGGGATGCTCTACTTCTAACTCATAGGCCAGGTTGATATTTGGGAGGATGCAAATGAGGGGGTACTTTGATTCACCAGCAGTAACAGCAGTAACTTTGATTCACCAAGAAAAACATCACCATAGGCTGCATTTCATAGTTGCTGTAATATGACAATTAAAAATGCTTTCAGTTTTGTTTGTACCGTGAAAATAAAGAAAATGTGTTCATTTTTTATAAATCCTAAAGTGTTTTTGTTTTTGGACATGAAAATGCAAGACCAGGCCTTGGCCTCTGCAGTGATATCTGAAATAGGTTCTTGCCTCTCAATACTACACACACACACACACACACACACACACACACACACACATTATTAATTTGTTAGAGTTGCTGGCCTGGTAGTTGTAAGCAAGTTCAAGAAAATTCATTTATGGAAATCTGGCCTCGTTTTTTTTTTTTTTTCCAGAGAGCAGTAATGGTTTAGGACGAATTAAGTAACATTGAGAACCGTGAGACATTTGAGCTAATAAAATGATCTTTAGTATACACCTTTATTTTGTGTGATATCCATTGATGTATACACATTGCATTTTAATACAGCGAGAACAAAATGCTTCGACTAAAAACGAAATGCAATCTGCAAGAAACAATGTAGTTTGTAATGGACACCAATGACCAGTGTTGGCAAGGGAAAAAATAATTTTGGATTATTGGAGAAATACTTGGCTCTAAACCCATGGCATTGACTAAAAAGTAATTTAAGAATTCAGAGGTAATGTTGGGCTGTATCTAAGAGACGCAAAAGGTGAAGAAACTACAGGCTTAATGTTGGAAAGCAGTTAATTTCGTATCTGCAGCTACAGAGAACGTGATTCAGTAACAAGAACAAAACTTTGGAGAGGAGTGCCAAAGAATATTCGGATGAGAGGAGCGAATATTTCCAGACTCGGTGAGTCTCCAACTTCTGGGCAAGATCCTGTGGACATCTACACTATTAAAAGTACTTTGTCACAGACAAACAAATCATTTGTATTCAATCAACGTTTTAGCTGAATAAATATGTTACTGAAGGTACTGTGTTTTACAAAGATACTTTGTTTTCCCTATCAAAATCCATATGAAACTCGGAAACGTAGAGTTGTGAAACTAATGACTGTTGGTGTAATTACCCGACTAGCAAGGTATAATGCAACTACCAATTTTCTTATTGACTTTATTGAATATTAATAACCGTTATGTATATATAGGGGAAAGGAAATTTTAATGTTTTTCTGGAAATGCTTTCGATTTAGAGATCGTTTTTTGTGGGCGAAACGTGTTCACGGGGTAGCCTATTGCAAAATGTCAGTTGAGGAAGCTAAGTTGTAGCTAACCCACACCCAATAAACAGGAATAGTGTAATGTTAGGTCTACAAATTTCCCTTCAGAAAATCCAACCAGTTTTTGAACGTTGTATCGTCGGTAAGTGTGATTAGGTCCCGAATGTGCCCATAGTTATTACGTTTTCATGTTACTATACTACCTGGCCTTCTCGCAAGCTCCCTCTGAAAAGTTTCATAGCGCTTCCATCGTTAGCCAGCTAGCTGTTGCGTTAAATAAGTAGCTAGCCATCTAACGTTAGGCGTGTGAAAGTCTCTTTGACCATTGAATTACCATAGGGTTGAAAATATGGACACAAAATACATTAATAATTAAATATCTGTAGAGTATTATGTTATAATATTTAACAGTAAGGCATACTGAAAGCGCCATGACACATGTCCCTTCGATAGCTCAGTTGGTAGAGCGGAGGACTGTAGTGGAATACTTGCATGGTGATCCTTAGGTCGCTGGTTCGAATCCGGCTCGAAGGAGGATATTTTTTATTATTATTATTATTATTATTATCCTAACTCCTCTGAAATTCGGGACATGTAAAACTGACAACGCTAGCTGCAAAACTGAAAACTGGTAGATATGTTTATAAGTATAAACGCTGGCCACATTAGGTTGTCTAATATAGTATAATCCTACACATATATGAAACTGCAGCATATCAAACGTTTTAACGTTACTGGCTCTGTTGTATTGCTTTATCCTGCTAGTGTCTGTTATACGTTTTTTTTAAACAGTGACGGCGCAAATAATTTGTCAATTGTTCACGAGGACTACATTTTATGTCCGACCACAATAACGCAAACTATTAAAATCGTCGCATGCTTAGACTTGAAACCCCACCCACTTCAAAGTCCTTTCGAAAGCAGACTGAAACTTAAAGTGCTCGTAAATCATAGCCAAAGCTTTCACCGTTTGTCGCAAACAGAGGGCAGTGCGTAACAATTATTAGGAAGGACATTACGTTCATTTAAAAAATGTCAAATAGCTTTAGACTTTATATCAAAAACGCCAAGCAGGCGATAGTAGTTTGCAACAATGGCGAAAAGTTCCTTACCAAGGAAGGAATGAAAAATATGTCTGTGATGGAGGATTGCAGCTTAATTATCGGAAAGTAAGTCCTCCTGGTTAGTGTTGTGTGATTGTGAGATTGCTTCTTCTTCTTTTTTACATTAGCCTACCTGTGAGAATTTAAATATTCTTGCTCGCATTGTTCTGCAACCGGCACCACACATTCTTTACAAGCATAAACATTTTCTGTTAGTGATTTGATTACCCGATTACCTATTGATTAGCCTTTCCAATGTAGGCAATATATTATTAAAATCGGCGCTTTAAGTGACATTTGCCAATGTAGTGTGCATGTCTGTATGAGCAGCCATTCGAATCTAAGGAAAATGTACTGTAGCCTGTATGATGACAGCGACATTGCTGTATTTCTGTAACTTTCGTTTTAATGACAATGAACTTTTGAAGTAACATTTGTTTTTATGAATGTCATATATATATATATGTGTGTGTGTGTGTGGGGGTAGTATTAGCTTGGTCAAATGTAAAATTGGACAGGTAACTGGTGTGGATAAACGTTTTTTAGAGATGGGCTGTTGAAGGCAGTGGGACCAGCTGACTCCATAGGATTTCAGTTCAGAGGAGCAGTATTTGAGAAAGTGATCGATGCTTCAGGAATGTGTGTTGTACCAGGTCAGTACTATTGAGTTCCTTTCAGTTTTCTAGTGAACATTGGAGAGAGCAGTCTGGATGACTGGTAAGGATCTTCTGCCTGGCCAGGGCAGGATTCTGTTTCACACCTGAGGTATATATACAGTTTAGATCTTTTTTTGTGGATAACATTTTTCATTGAGATTTCTTTTTATTGCCTTTGATATGTTTACATTTAGCACCTATTTAGAGAAGTCGATTACCGGCTGACACCACACCTTGGTCTTACTTTCCCTCCTGAGATTAAAACTCACAACTTTTGAAATCAGTATTACCACACTTCAGATTGCTCCCTCAAAACATGTTCAGGGCGATGAAGGAAGCGATGTGTCCTTTGCAGTAAAATGTGAGAACATTGATAGTTCATTATTTCTCAAATGTAAAAGTGTTTCTCTGACTATGTGGGTTTCAGGACTGATTGATGCTCATACTCATCCTGTATGGGCAGGCGACAGAGTCCACGAATTTGCGTTGAAGGTACAGCGTGCGCCCAGTTCGTAGTACAGTATATATCCTTTAATCTCCTTTTCAATGCCTTGAATGTGGCCTCAGTTTGCACCAACTTCCGTGTGGAATTAATCATTAACCCTGTCCTTCGTTATGGAGCAGCCGCCATTGGCCAGCTGCTGTGTGTGTGTGTGTGTGCTGTTTGTACATCACCTCAATTTTAATGCACATATCCATTGGCACTTCACTTTATATTTACATATTTAAAAAAACTCCTATTCTTAATTACTGCTACAAATGTTTAGTGTTTACTGTTTTTCTGTTTTGTATATTTATGTATATTTCTGCTATTGTTAATACTTAGTTGTTGCTTGCCATGTCCCAAGAATTTCATTGTTCAGAATGACCTTGTGTTATACTGTGCACATAAAACACTTTGACTTTGACTTTGGTATCAGTACTTCCACATTGTCATCCTGCCAGTGTGTATTGTCAGGCGTGCGGTCATAGGAGCCATGAGCCCTCTGTGTGACCCACAGCTGGCAGGCGCCTCCTATATGGCGGTCCACCAGGCTGGAGGGGGGATCCACTACACCGTGACGCACACGCGCCGGGCCTCCCTGGACCAGCTCCTGCACAGCCTGACCCAGAGGCTGACCCGCATGCTGCGCTCCGGAACCACGCTGGTGGAGTGCAAGAGCGGCTACGGCCTGGAGCTGGACACGGAGCTGAAGATGCTGATGGTCATCGAGAAGGCCCGGCAGACCCTGGACATCGGGATCTCATCTACCTACTGTGGAGCGCACGCTGTGCCCAAGTACACACACACACGTACACACACACGGGCACGCACACACTCACGGGCAAACACACGCACACACAAACACACGCACACACACACACACACACACACAGCACGCACACGTGCACACACACACACACACACACACACACGCATACGCACATGCACACACACACACGCACACACACACACACGCGCACACATGTGCACACACAGACACGCACATGCACGCACACACACATACACACACGCACACACACACACACACACACACACACACACACACGTCCACACACACACACACACACAGACACACACACACACACACACACTCTTAAGGTTTGAACACATGCTTGAAACACATTCAATGCATTTTATTCATTTGAATTTAATTTATTTTCCCTGGTGTGAACCACATGTTGTCACTGATATAACTGCAGGAGTAGATGCGTCCCACACATGATTAGGATGCCTTTAGACAGGAGCTAATGTTATAAATGGCACTTTAACTGGCCAAACTCCGCAGTGATCAAAATCAGTGGGATCCTGTGGTCTTTGTAATAGGGGGAAGACGGTTGCCGAGGCAACAGAGGACATAATTAAGGTCCATTTGCCGAAGCTGAAGGAGAAGATGGCGCAGGGAGAACTGCGCGTGGACAACATCGATGTGTTCTGTGAGAAGGGCGTGTTCGACCTGGACTCCACCGAGGCCATCCTGCAGGCAGGCACGGACATGGGCCTGCAGATCAACTTCCACGGAGATGAGCTCCATCCCATGAATGCTGCCCAGGCAAGCTCTTGAGCCACTCTCCATACATCCCCCATCCTCCATATGCACAGCTCATATCTGACAGTCCACCCAGAGTGTACATGAGCATAATAATAATATAATATAATGCATGCCATTTAGCCAATGCGACTTACAGCAGTGAATGCATAAATTTTTCAGTATATGTGATTCCAATGAGAATTGAACCCACAACCCAAGCATTGCCAACACCACTCTCTACCTACTGAGCCACACAGAATGTGTTTAAAATAAATACCCCAAATTATTGTTTGTTTTATTCCCCCAAATTCTTACAATATTCCCCATATTTATTTCAGTGATACACCCTTACGTTTTACACTTTGCACAGCCCTGGAAATGCTCCTTTTTCACACAGATTTAGTTCCTATCGATGTATTTCATAGGGAGTGTGCAATGCACCAGTGAGTATTGTGCAATAATTGAAGCCGATGTATTTATTAAGGAATGTGTGATGTAATGTGCTGTGTGGTTGTCCTGTCATTGTGTAGCCCCTCTGTCCACTGCTGTATCTGTACCGTCTTTTTAAAAGTAATACATTTTTTACGCAATGTAAAGTTATTTAAACAGACAATAAAGGTAACTAATGAACTATCCCATTCCTGCATACTTGTCCAGGCCCTGCCTCACTCCTGCATTACACTACTAGGCGGCAGTGTAGTGTAGTGTATGGTTAGGGAGCTGGGCATGTAACTCAGAGGTTGCAGGTTAAATTCCCAGGTGGGACACTGCTGTTGTACCCTTGAGCTAAAGGTACTTAACCTGAATTGCTTCAGTAAAAATATCCAGCTGTATAAATGGATTGTATGTAAAGAAATGTAAACTGTGTAAGTCACTCTGGATAAGAGCATCTGCTAAAATGCCTAAAATGTAAATGTAAATGTAATGTAATGCAGAAGTCCCTTACCATGTGTGATACTGTTTTGCCACAGCTAGGTGCCAAACTCAATGCATTAGCCGTCAGTCACCTGGAGGAAGTGAGCGATGACGGGATAGCAGCCATGGCTAAGGCCAAAACATCCGCTGTCCTCCTGCCAACTACAGCATACATACTGAGGTACTGAGAAATGTGCGTAGGGAAAATGTCATGCTAATGAGGCTTTATAGGATGTCGTTCAAATAAAGTGTTACCAAATCTATATTCCCCTCAAGTCCCTTCAACATAACACTGGGGCCTCCCGCGTGGTCTAGTGGTTTCAACGTCCGATGCTGAGCGGGGTTCAATTCCCCGGCCGTGGGAGTCCTGCACACAGGAGTGGCTCTGGGAGTACCGGAGTTTACTGCACACAAGAGTGGTCCTGGGGTGCCGGAGTTACGGTATTCGGCTTGGCGAGTGCCGTCTCGGAGGAGACGATACTTTGCCATTTTTGTCGCCGCCGGTCACAGGGCTACGGCAGCGAACTATGAGGGAGGGATTGGCCTGAGAATAGAGGGTGTAATTGGCTACCAAATTGGGAGAAAAACGGGATAAAATCAGAAAACAAATTTTTTTTTAAAGAATAGCGTGTGCTGAGAAACATGTCTGCTTGTGTCCCAGACTGCCTCAGCCACGAGCGAGAGACATGCTGGACCGCGGAGTCATCGTGGCGCTGGGCAGCGACTTCAACCCCAACGCCTACTGCTGCTCCATGGTGGGTATCACCGCAAGCAGTGTCAATGGAGTGCACCTTCCCTTTTCAGATTTTGATGTTGAGATTCAATTCAGGAGCTGTTGGCAGCTTAGGCCTTTTTAACAGCCAGGACGTCACAGGAAGTTCACACAGGACGGCTTTTGGAGGCTATGGTATCATAGTGTTGCAGTATATAGGCCCAGGAGAAGCTTGCCACATGACATTCTTTGAAAATCCTTGAAATAGTTTTCATATTTCAGAGTAATGGGAAAAAGTCTTGGATTGTGCACAAATATACCCACTGTCCTTAAACAGTTGTGGGAAATGCACAAATCTTTTTTGCTTCACAGTGACCGAAATATGTCCATTTGTTTTTGTCTTGCTACCTCATTAGCCGCTGTCATTTACTGTCAAGTCTTTGAGCTCATGTTGCCAACAAATTGGCTTTCCCACTTGCCCAGTTCAGTGGGACAGAAGTTCTTGCCCAGTTCAGCGTGGAAGAATGTGCTGCTCATGTTCATGTTAGTGTAGTGGTGGAGCTCCGGTACATGGGGTTAACACGTGAGCGTCCGCTACAGAAAGTGACGTGGATAAGAGTGTGATTAGTTCCCAGACTTAGAGACTTGAGTCTTTAGCTTAGCAGGCTAAATCGCTCTCTTGTCACGTCAAGATCCTTGGTTTGAAATTTGCTGCAGGCAGAACCATTAGTTACTACATTAGTGTAGACGTATCGATTCTCTGCCCCTAAGCCCATGGTCATGCATCTGGCCTGCGTCAACATGAGGCTGACCATGAACGAGGCCCTCGCCGCGGCAACCATCAACGCCGCCTACGCCCTGGGCGTGTCTCGGAGCCACGGCTCGCTGGAGGTCGGGAAGCAAGGGGACCTGCTCATCATCAACTCCTCACGGTAGTGCTGTCCCGCTTTTCAACAGTCCTTTCTTCTTCTTCTCGTTATTGACTTTGTGTTGTGCTCATTCTCTGCCTCGTCTTAAATTAATCTTGGTAGTGTATTGTTGCTCTTAATCCTTTTCCTCCCCATCTTAATTATTTTTAAAAATGCCACTGTACCTAATCACATTCCCCTCGTATTGTGAGTTCGCTGCCGTAGCCCTGTGACCGGCAGTGACACGGGCGGAGTATCGTCTCCTCCGAGACGGCACTCGCTAAGCCGTCGACTGTAACTCCGGTACTCCAGAGCCACTCCTGTACGCAGCAAACTTCATGTTGGCTTCCCTCCTTCCTGGGGTGGACAGCCAATTGCCGCCCCCCTAGTGGCGCTCCCGGCCAGAGCCAACTCTGGTGCAGCCAGTGGAATCGAACCCCAGTCGCAGTGGCCAGCGGCAAACGTTGTAACCGCTAGACCACCCGGGAGGCCCCCTCAAACTCCTCTTTGTGCCCATCCCCTGTGTAATATATTTCCCACACAAACAATGTTACCTCAGATAGCTGTTCTTTACTAATGACATGGCCTCTATCGTGCATTTGACATGATCTAACATTAACATTATTATTGTCACTCACAGCCTTTTATTACTTCATAGGTGGGAGCACTTGATCTACCAGTTTGGAGGGCACCAAGAGCTTATCAAATACGTCATCATAAAAGGAAATATTGTTTATGAAAATGACAGAACCATGGACTATTAATCCCCTCAGTGCCTCGTGTGAAAGATAATATCTTTCAGGTACCTGACTGTTCATGTAAGGACTGAAAATGTGTTATGAATGAAAAATATTAAGTGTTTTAATCAATCTTTTCTCTTTGGTATGCATTGTTGTATTCAAAGAGGAAAGGAGAAAATGTCCATTTTTTTTTTTTTTTACAAATATTTTTATTGCCATTTTAGTTTAACAACAAAAACATAACATAAAAAACCACATAGAATAACCCTCCCATATTCACTCCCACACCCAACCGCATCCAAAATAACAAAAAATAAAATAAAATAAAAAGGTAAAAGTGAAGTCATTTCATCCTAGCAATATACAAGAGCTGAAGCTACACTTAGTTAGTTAACACAGGTCCCAAAGGATTCTCTTCCATAAAATGTAGAAAATGTCCCCAAATTTCTTGAAAAACATCAGGTTTTCCTTTGATAGCATAAGTCAACTTCTCTAAAGCAAGACAATTAGACAGGTCTCTGAACCATTGAATGATATCTGGTTTGTCTGGGTTTTTCCAAAAGATTGCAATTGTGTGTTTTGCTTGGAGAAGACAACATGTAATCATTTTCTTCTTGGTCTTATTAATATTCAGTCCCTCAGGGAATAGACCTAGGATGCACAACCGTGGACATACTGGTAACTTTTCATATACTATTTGTGATAATATATCAAGTACACCATTCCAAAATTCCATGATTCTTGGACAGTCCCAAATGTAAATGTCCATATTTTAATGTGTGCATGAAGGAAACACTATTGAACTACAGTAAAACAAGTTGTTCCATACCAACTTTGTTTCTCAAAATCATCTTGATAAAAATATTGAAGAAACCAATGTTTGATAGTGAATGGTGTCTGCAGTTTTCTGTCACCTACGGGAATCAAGGAAATCTGGCAGTATCTTCGCTCGTTTTTAATGATGTACCTCAACTGTGTTGAAGAATGTATTTGTCATTCAGGAAAAGAAAGTTAAAAACAAAACAAACAGTTCCACGCGGCGCTGGCTGTCATTGGCCATGTTGCAGCTGCAATGAATCAGAGCTGCCAACCTTGTTCTTCACACCCGCGAATGAAAGTAAAGCTGTCGTTTGTGTTCTTATAAACAACTGCTGTTTTTCAGACATGAATAAAATTAAGAATACATGAAAAATAACTTGTGCTGTGTTATTGTTGGCTGAATTAGCAGAGATAGTCAGTATGACTGGGTACAATAATTCATATCAGTACGTCTCCATCAACTTCATGCACTGCTGAAAGTTCTCTCACAGGAAGAGCGAAATGTGTTTTTATTCTTAGCTACTTGCTCGTGTGCTAGTGATTGCTTAAATACACCATGGCTGCATGAGGAAGACCTGAATGCATGGAGTCTCACTGTACTGCTCCAGTCAGTACTTTGTTTGATGGCGGGGAACATTCATAAAACTGCTTTCATTCATGACACCCATAAGCAGAATCGTGACTGTGACTTGTGTGGAAATGTGGAAATAATGTTGGTCCATTGGCCGAAATATCTGCATTCTTTTTCTTTTTTAATGTAATTTTTTTATTTTGGCATTCACGTAATTAATACATCTTTTTTTGAATTGATGTTTGGCAGTTTTTTTTGGGGGAAAATGTTTTCCTTGTATTGATTCCGAGTGTTCTACACGGTTGGCCTTTAAATCTGGAAATACTCAGGAAACTGTTAATTTAATGTCTACATTTTTGTCGAGCTGTAGTAAATGCGTGTATTTTGGGGATTTATCGTTTGAGGTGAAATAAGTGCTTTTGGTGACAGACTGCCCATAAAGTGTGGGTTTTGCATGCATTTACCAGAGGCCTGCAACTCCACCAGTCTTTGCTACGACATGACCTTGAAAGCATCAGGGCTTCAAACAGCTGTGTGTACTGATGAGTTAAAGGCTGTGCTGTTGTGGCCTGATCTTGAAAGCCGTGTTTGACATCAACTGCTGTCTGCTTTGTTTGTCCTGCTGTCTGCTGTGTTTGTCCTGCTGTCTGCTGTGTTTTTCCTGCTGTCCTATTGTGCAGTGGCTCAAAGTCCTTAGTTAACACCTGACGTTTAGAGGGACACATCATACAGTCATTTGACTTTTTTGCACCCCATCCTAGTTAAATGTAAGCTAGTTGCAAATGGTTTCTTGATTTTGTAACTACTTCTTTGCAGTACCAATTATCAGCAATGTGTCATCAAATGTCTTTCGCAAGAAAACACAGATCAACCCAACAGTCCTTCTGATTTATTTTCAGTGGTGCTCATTTTAAATGAATTTTAAGAACAAAAGAGATTTTAAATGACAGACTTGGTTGTCACATCTTTCCTTTTAAGTGGACAGTAATGCTTCCATGCTTGAAAGCTGGAAGAGAGTGAATGTCCTTCTATTGGTGGAATGGCAGGGGAGTGGAACCTAGTGGGAGAGTGTTTCATTTTGGGATTCAAGGGAGTACATTATTCATTAACTTTCTTTCAGCAGATTGACATAGCATATCTGTTTGTAACTGTGTCCTCATTTCTCTCTTTAGAAGTATCCAAATACAGTTTCAGCCCATGGCCAATGTACACATCGTTAATATTAACCAGTAAACACAGGCCACAGGAAGCAGTCCTGGACCATACCATGCGTGCCGTATCAATGGGGAATAGGGGAACTTGCAGCTATCTGGAGAAATGGAATACATCACATTACATTTTACATTTTAAGCATTTAGCAGATGCTCTTATCCAGAGCGACTTACAAGATGTGCATTAATACATGGTAAGAACAATCATTCGCAAGAGATCAGTGCAGTAATACAGCGATAGACATCATTGTTGGCGGCTACATACTATACCTGTAACACTAAGAAGGAAAATGTTAGTGTATATATATATATATATATATAAAATGTGAAAAAAGGTTTTTACAAGCCGGTACAATGTGAAGCACAAAGGCACTTAGACATTGTCATTTTTATCTTCATTTTATTGTGCAAGAGTGATAAGTGACATCTGAAAAGGAAAACAGCTGTTCTCTGGTTTCTTTTTCTCTGGGGCAAGGGAATAAACCAAAGTATGCAAGCCACTTCCAATGGCTCATGGAAAATGTGATTGTGTTTGAAAATAAATTGTGAATTTGGACACAACATGCTCAATCCAGAGCTTGGAATTATAGGGTTCTATATAAAACCTTTGTTTAAAATGTTTAATTTTTATTTTGTTATACAATGTTTTTAACACATTGGAAGTGATGGATTGATTCCAAGATAAAAGTGGAAGGATTGATTGTATATATCATGTATACACATCAGCCAATCATAATTTAGTATTAATTCAAGCTATGGTACAATCCGATACAACCCTATAATGATAAGATCTCCCAGTATGAACCACACCAAGTCACCAGGAATGGGATGAGTGTTTACAGTCTTTTTCAAAACCCAGAACAGGCAAAAATCTCAGCAACATGAAGTATGACCAGAAATGTAAATATAAAAGTCTACTTTAAATAATATTGTATTTAAATTAGAAATATGGATAACTGTTCTCCCTCAAATACATTAGAACTGCTGTACCTCCAAATTTGAGCTCTAATAGGCATTGGAAGTTTAACGGTTATTTGGAAATTGTTCAGTACTGCAAGTAGACTGTGAAAGGTAGTGTCGTTTGAAGGATAGATTGCAGACCATTGTGCTATTCATTTTCTGTCTCCATTCAAACTGAGCAATCTTTATAAAGCAGATGTTTCAGTTTACGCCATTGTTTCAGTCACAAACTTATTTAGCAAATATTGTTTTATTTTTCTCTCGCCAACATCTTTTTTTCTTCATTTATTTCATCCCAGTTTGGTATCACTGGCCATGCCTCTCGGGCCAATGCTGTGCCAGCCACGCCCATGAGAAGAGCTCTGTGGCAGGAGCGTGCAGGCAGTGTGGTATAATGGTTAGGGAGCTGGGCTTGTAACGTTAAGGTTGCAGGTTCAATCCCCAGGTGGGACACTGCTGTTGTACCCTTGAGCTAAAGGTACTTAACCTGAATTGCTTCAGTTAATATTCAGCTGTATAAATGGATTGTAGAGAAATGTTAAACTGTAATGTCGCTCTGGATAAGAGCGTCTGCTAAATGCCTAAAATGTAAATGTAATGTGTGCCCTCCTCAGATGCCCTTTCCTTTGAGCCAATCGCTGCCTCACACCCTACCCACCGCCGATTGGAGGAGAGGTGAACCTGTCGCTGATGACAACATTGTCTAGTTGGACGCATCGTCGGGAGGAAGTGAAGCAGTGGTATCCATGGGAACCCTGGCTGACATAAACCGACATGTCGACCTGTTCGGAACATTTCAGTTTGTTCTGACTGAAACAAAACCAATTATGTCACACCTTTGTGGACTCCCAAGGCTCCTGACTTAACGCAGGCCTAAGACTATAGGGCACAGCCTGCTCTGGTGGCAATTGCCTTTACCGACTGAGCCACCCAAGCCTCTCCCACAATCATTTGTGTTGGGACAAGCTTTTAAGTAGAAACATGATATTTCACACATTAGACATACGCACATATTTGTTCATGCACTTTTAAAATCATATCCGCAATTAAATAATTTAACTAAAGTTCTCTGACCTTTTTTTTTTTTTGCCAAATGTTTGTGTTATTCTCTGCACTTTGTGGTGTGCATTAATGTGATGTCAGGGTATGTGTGTTCACATTGTGTATATCTAATTTGTTTTTATTGTCAAGTAAAACGAACTATCTAACTAACCAACCTACTCATTATTTCTACTTTTCAGTTGATAGACCACAGTATTTTGAGATATATTACAGTAGTTTGTCTGTTTTTTTGTCCCAGGCCCCAAGTTATAGTAAAATATAAGGACAGAGTTTCCCCCCCCCCTTTTTACCCCACTAACCTTTAGAACATAAGAATACATAATGACGAGAACGGGCCGTCCTTTACCATCATACATGTGCTCATGTATACAGCGAGCACGCGACACTGTCATAATATTGACGTTGCATTAATGTTATACGAGTGGAATGTGTCTGCTTCCTTTTCACCGTGTTGAAGCTGAAGATTTTAAATGTCAAAAACTCAGAAAAATTATTACACCAGTTGGGTTTCTTCGCCCTATAAAATGCTTATTTTCTACTAAACTGGGACTCAGCTCACTCAAGGCGAACGCGTTTCCTTGGCGACGTTGGTGAGTCCAGTGAGAAGGCTGTGGGGGAGGTGGGTCGGGATTCTGGGATGTGCTCCACACGGTACTTCTCGATGTAGGGCGCTGCTACACTCCACACCTGCATGGGATGGACAAAGACAATCATGACACTCTTGTTCGCCTGCCAAGAATACTGCCTCATGCACACTGTGCCACATCTGTTGTCCTTCCCCATCTCTTCCCCTAACCATTTTGCTAACCCTTAGACACTGGTCCCTGGCCACAGCCCATCACTCAGTGGATTCATTTATTTGAAATCTTGTTTCAGATTTTTCTGTTTTTTTTTCAATTTAGTGGCCAATTGTACCCTCTATTGATCCAACTGTCCCCCCTTCAACAAGCCCACCACATGCAGCTACGGGACCAGCGTCCACTCCTCTGGGACTGGCCATGGCTGGGGCGGTCAACCGCCTCCTTCGAGATGGCACTCGCCCGTCTGTGCTGTTTGAGTTATGTACCGTAACACTATGCATGGTGGCACATTTAGTGTTTCCGTGCCCATATGAAAGGTGAGCCAAAACGTCCTTGAAAGTGTCCCTTAATCTTCCCAAAGAGTGCTTAGTGTAAGGTTTCATTTCTCGAGGGATCTGAGAGTGTGGTGGTCGTCTATGCTTCTGGCACGGAATTAAGAAGCTCTTCCCAGGTCACACGCACCTTCTGGTCCAGGAGCAATCGATGGACGGCCTCGATGTCTGGGGACATGAAACGGTCTTTAATCCAGGGCCTGAGAGAGGGAGGGAGGTCGTGAGGCAACGGGAACATTAGGCAAACATTAGCCAATCCATTTGTTATTTCAGCAGTGTAAATAAGTTATTTTTGTTTAACGTACCTGACCACGGTGCGCACAAGGTCATAGACTTTCTCCAATGGCGTGGTGGTACGCAGGGGGCGGAGGAACTCGATACCTTGACAGGCGGCTAGCAGCTCGATGGAGAGAACTGCAGGGGAAAAGTGCACCTGGTCACAGGCCTGTTTTCACAAACATCGGGATCAATACCACTAACCCCGCCTTATTCTCTGGGATATTCAGGGCTGTGGACTTGAGTTCAAGTTACTCATCTTTTTTTTCTTCCGATTTTCTCCTGTTTTTCTCCCAGTTTGGTAGCCAATTACTCCCGCTGTGCTTAGTTCAATCCCCTCCCTCGTAGTTCGCTGCTGTAGTCCTGTGACCGGCAGTGACAATGGCGAAGCGCTGCCTCCTCCGAGACAGCACTCGTCGTGCTGTTGACTGTAATTCCAGCACCCCAGAACCACTCCTGTGCACAGCGAACTGTGTTGGCTTCCTTCCCCCTCCCTGGGGCGGACAGCCAATTGCCACCCGATGGCACTCCCAGCCAGAGCCGAACCCTGGTCAAACCCTGGTCGCCATAGCCAACGTCGGACTTTGAAACCACTATACCACGCAGGAGGCCCCAAGCTACTCATCTTAATAAACAATAAACATTTACTCTCCTCAAATTACCATTTTGTTCCAGTTCTAGTGTCTTTCAAAACATTGCTCACACAGGATTAACTTGACTCCTTCTGCTGTGTGCCAATTTTGATGATCCAGCCTCATTTTCTGGACTGTATAGGAGTGTGTGTGTGTGTGTGTGTGTGTGTGTGTGTGTGTGTGTGTGTGTGTGTGTGTGTGTGTGTGTGTGTAATGATAGTGTGTGTGTGTGTGTGTGTGTGTGTGTGTGTGTGTGTGTGTGTGTGTGTGTGTGTGTGTGTGTGTGTGTGTGTGTGTGTGTGTGTGTGTGTGTGTGTGTGTGTGTGTGTGTGTGTGTGTGTGGTGCAGGAGATGAAGAGACATTGCTGGGGTCATCCTCCTTATGGGTTTGCACATTACCCCATTTTCAGGTTTTTTTAATTAAGTCATTTTCTGAGCAGAGTCCATGCAGATCACTAACTATCCACTCTGTGAAATTAAAATCCTAGCTTAGTGAATACCCTTACCTGAGAGTGATTTACAGTGCACATTTCCATGTGAGTAAGATCATGTACATTGTCCATACATGCAAATGAATGCTTGCTGAAACCATTAATAGTTAACTATCTCACAGTTTATACAAAGCTAGTTTATCCCCCTTGATTCAAACCTGCTAACTTCTGATCTGGTCATTGCCCACTGCACATCAGTGCTGTTCAGTCTGTGTAGCCATACTGCAATCAGTGATGCACCACAAACACCACAAAATTATTACATTCCAAAATAAAAACAAAAGAGTATTTTGTTGTTAAAACCAGATTGCACCTTTGCTGGCATTGTCCTTGTGCATGTTTGTGGTATTGCATTCTACAAAACAGCACATTGCTGTTTGCCACTGATCAGATTGTCTGAATAATTATGGCTGAATAAATAAGACTGTATTGTACTGTCTCTTTTTATGAATATTCGTGATAGATTGTGTGAAGTGTATTTTACACTGAATTATTAATGCCTACAACAATTCCAATCACATCAAAAGTGATAAGAATCACAGCCAAACAAGTAACATTGAATTTCAACATATAAATTGTTTATGTATAAACTTCAGAACTCTTTATATTTAATGTAGGGTACTGAAAAGTGTAATTGATATAAAATGCCATTGACAGCCCCCATTTCCCATTTCCCACAAGATCATTTTCATTTGTTTGATTTGAGGGTACCAGTCCTCTGACCTCAAAACATTCTTTTTGTATTTTTGGGGAATTGGCAATTCCAAAGGGATTAACAAAGTGAACTACCAAATATGTTTCAGGTTTGGGGGCATAGGTGGAAAAGTTCCAGGTAAATTTTGCATTGATATCAGGAAGTATGGTTTTTTTCTTACACAGAGATGTATGGTACCATAGCCTGGGAGGCTACACCTGGCATTTTGTTGAGAGAAACCAATGTAGCTAGCAGTGACCAGAGGAACCCAGGCCAACTCCACCCTACCCTCGGTGAAACAAGGCCAATGGTGTCCCACTGCAATGAGGTCATCGTCCTAGCCCAGGCAGAGGCACGGACCTGCAACCATAGGGTCCATCCTACGTCTCTCCTGACCTTAGTTACCTGTAGTCCTTCTCAATATAATCTCTGAGAAAAGGTGTCAGACTGATCGTAAAGAGGCTTACAACTAATGGGCAGATATATACCTTGCTCCACATGCTCCACCACCCTCAGGGCCTTCCTGGCTGCCCAGCCCCCCATCGACACATGGTCCTCAGTGGCAGCGCTGGTTGACAAGGAGTCCACCGAGGAAGGATGACACAGCACCTTATTCTCTGACACTGGAAGACAAAGGGCCGTGTTCCTTCTGACTGCAGTACATCAAATAAACGCACACAACCCAGACCCACACACACACACACAACACACACACACACAAACATACACACATACACATATATATATATACACACCCCATCCACATACTGCACATACAACACACACACATACAACACACACACACAAACATACACATATACACAACCCATCCACATACAACACACACACACACATTAATATACAGTATTCATACACTCTCACAGCCACTTGCACAGTGCTTCACAACTCGTTTCAGTTTCAGGAAGGCGTAGAATGCGCGCTGACTGACCGAGAGCTGCAGCTGTGCAGTGTGCGATCATGAACCCGGAGTTCAGGCCTCCCTCGTTGACCAGGAAGGCGGGCAGCTCGCTCAGAGACGGGTTACACAGCCTCTCGATCCTCCTCTCGCTGATGGAGGCCAGCTCATGCACCCCGATGGCCAGGTAGTCCAGAGCCTATGGGGAGGGGGGGGGGGGACAAATTGTAAGTGCGTCCATTTGTTCAAATCTGTTTTCCCGTCTTTCCTTCCTGTTCTTAACACCGTTCCTCGCGGTCTCGCCTCTTCTCTGTCCTGACCTGGTGGTGGAACGACCTTCCGCAATTGGTCAGGACCGCGGAATCTTTCGCGCAAGAGACTAAAAACTTGCGCAACACTATGTATCCCTGCTTACTCCTCATTTAAAAAAAAAATAATAATAATTGACTAACCTTTTCCTTCCCAGTGTTACAGGTATTACAGCTGCCTGCAAATATGTCTATCGCTGTATTACTGCACTGATCTCTTGCACGAACTATGATTGTTCCTATCATGTATTAATGCACATCTTGTAAGTCGCTCTGGATAAGAGTGTCTGCTAAATGTTTAAAATGTAAAATGTAAATGTACCTACTTTAGCTGGGTACTCCCCGTGGAAATTTCCTCCAGAAATGGTCTCCCCTCTCTCTGAGAACACCATCTGAGAGGTCTGTTAAAGTCTGAACTGAACTGTTTTTATACTGGACAGGATATCAGGGCACATTCCACCAAAGTTCCGAACAGGGCAGAGTAGAATAGAATGGTGTGAGAAATGTAATCTTGAGAGGGGCTGGTCCAACTGTGCTCCTCATGTTCTGGACTTCATATTCCATCAGCGCCCATGAGCAACAAGGTGCAGTAGAGCACCAATTCAACTTACCCCTACAACACTGCCCACTGTATATACCTTGAGCTAAGAAAACAAATACAGGGAGGATCAAACCTAGGCTCTACTGTAGAGGGGTATTTCAAAGTTGGAACATGGGGGGTACACCTGTCAAAATTATGATCGACTTTCATGAGACTACACAATATCAGAAAAGAGCTGTAGTGTTGTACCTCTGGCATTTTGGGCACTTTGACTACATTCGCACTCTGTATGAACGTGCTTGTGAAGGAGGAAAGGATACAGGGTTGTCAGTGGCACTGTTGATTTCTGTGTTGATGATGTTCTTCGCAAAATTGATTGTGTCGTTAACCACACCATGCACCTGTATTTAAAAGGCAAACATTACATTTCAATTTAAATGATTTATTGTTGGCTGGAGGGTATCAGCTTCCATGTAAGTACAGAGAATGGAGTCCAGTACCTGAGGACAGCAGCGCATGGTGTAGGCGTCTTGGACTCTGTCGCAGAACCTGTGGCTCTCTGAAATAAAACATCGTATAAGAGGGACATTCAGGGCCATGCGGTGAACAGGACAGAAAGACACACCAGTGGTTACAACGTTCGACGCTGGCCACTGCGACCGGGGTTCAATTCCACCGGCCACCACGCCAGAGTCGGCTCTGGCCGGGAGTTCCACCGGGAGTTATGGTCGACAGCTTGGCGAGTGCCGTCTCGGAGGAGACGATACTTCCCCTTTGTCACTGCTGGTCACAGGGCTACGGCAGCGAACTCAGAATACGAGGGGGGAATTGACATGAAAATAATATACTGAAAAATGTATGCATTCACTACTGTAAGTCGCTTTGGATAAAAGTGTCTGCAAAATGGCATATATTGTTATATACTGTATTATATTCCATTATATTATAATAAGAGGGTGTAATTGGCTACTAAATCTGAAATCTGAAAATCTGAAATAAATTATTTAAAGAAAGAAAGACACACTATTTCAGAACAGTCATATACACAGGCTCCCCCTCTTCTGCTGTACATGTTTGTTCACCTGCGATTTCGGAGGGGTGGTGGTCTGAGTCCAGCAGTGAGCGAAAGCGGAGAGCCACTTCGATCTGCCCTGGGTGTGGGCGCAGCTCGTGGATTTCTGGAGGGAAGAGGGGGGGGAGTAACACACCAGTCTCTCGTAAGATGTATTTATTGCATCCACACTCCACTTGTAAGACCCAGATCCTTGAGCACTGTAGCACTCTTGCTCTAATTACCTCACCTGTCACCCTCCTACACTCGCCTACACCCTCCTAGTCCCCTAGCGTTAGCGCAAGAGTGCTACAGCGCTAAGGATCTGGGTCTTACGAGCCATTTACGTCTCTTTGGGAGGTTGTGTCTCTTTGGGAGGTTGTGTCTCTTTGGGAGGTTGTGTCTCTTTGGGAAGTTGTGCTGTTTGGGTGTGAGTGTCTGTTTTCGACACCTGCTCTGCCCAGTTTAACCTCAGACGAAGTTGGGCTCCATGTCTCGCTCACAAAGCAAATGTAATGAGTGTAGTGGGAGAGGTGTCCCACTGTAACAGGGCTGAGCACTTCCCTGCAGAATTAAAATTATCATATATATTTTAAACCACTAAAGTTAGTCCTGGAAGATAACACGGTAATAGTCGGCAGAGCCTAGCGGTATCTGGCGTGTTTTACAGTGGGGCTTTTGTATTAGCAGCAACACACAAACCATGGAAGCAAAGACTTGAGTGCAGACACAGACACACACACACACACAAAGGCATTCCAAAAAAGATTCAGAGGACAGTAGTTTTACAGGAAATGGGGCTTTTGTATTAGCAGCAACACACAAACCATGTGCACATGGAAGCATACACACGCACACACACACAGACACACACACACACACACACAAAGGCATTCCAAAACAGAGAATTGCTGTCATAAACACATTCAGATCATTCACCCTGATCAGCTGATGGACGCCTCCCCTACCGCTGTCGAAGGCCTTGGTGGTCCCCTTCAGCACCTCCAGGGTGAGCGCTGCAACGATGTCGGCCTGTCGGGCGATGGCCTGGGCTCTCTCCACCGCCTCCGCACCCAGGGACGTGATCATCTGGGTCCCGTTGATCAAGGCCAGCCCCTGGAAGGGAGCGGGGGGAATAAAGAGCTTAAGAGCAAACACGCTAGTCAAAGACATTTTATGTTCCACACAGACATCTGTGTCCTTGTGGCACCTGTGTTCTGTCTGCATTGCTGGACCTAAAGTGTTCTGATGAAGTCTGCTTATGGTTATATTAATTAGCAGTGAGGTTGTTGCTTGTTGGGGCTCTGACTCGAATCACTGATGATGTACAGAATTATTGTAATAAACAGTCATTCAGATTCAAGTTATCTTTACTGATAACTTCATTAAACTGCCTGTTCAAGAACAATTTCTCAAGAGATAGAGAGTGATCTTTATCCAAACACTTGTTAGTAGAGACAGGAGACTGTCACTCTCTTGTTCCTGGTTTCATCTGTTTCAGCTACACAACCATGTTCAATAAGGAGGCAATAAGATATTATAGATATCTTATATAATATCAGATAATATATCTGATATTATAATATATATAATACAATATTGTGTGTAGTTTACACACCAGATTATGGAGATGAGAGTGTGATAGACCACAATACCTCTTTAGGCTTCAGTGACACAGGCTTCAGTCCATGAGCTTCCAGCACCTGAGCAGGGCCAGAGCAGAAGGTCAAAGGTCAGAGGTCAAATACGAAAAAAATCAATACACAAATAAATACGTTACTATACACTAAGTTCATGTTTGGTCACTGGCAACGAAATATTGTGTAACATACTACTCCATAGCCACAGGCAAAACTGCCAGGAGTTTTGGAATGTAAAAATAAAGGGAGTGATGATAAGAATCGCACATATTTGGCGTCGGCCCAGCCACTCTTCGGTGACCACATCTTGCCCTCTCCCATCAGCCCCAGGGCCAGGTGGGACAGGGGGGCGAGGTCTCCGCTGGCACCAACGGTCCCCTTCTCCGGGACGAAGGACAGGCAAGACGCTGTGGAGACAGGACACGAGTCACTCCTCATCGCATTCCACTGTGACAGGGCGCTGGCGGGAAACCAACGAGTTTACAATCACTCCGAACTTCAATTTTATTTTTCCAATTTTACCCCGGTTTTCTCCCAATTTGGTAGCCAATTACTGCCGCTAGTCTTAGTTCAATCCCCTCCCTCGTAGTGCCAGGCCGTAGCCCTGTGACCGGCAGTGACAATGGCAAAGTGCTGCCTCCTCTGAGACAGCACTCGTCGTGGTGTCGACTGTAACTCCGGTACTCCAGAGCCACTCCTGTGCGCAGCGAACTGTGTCGGCTTCCCTCCCCCCTCCCTGGGGGCGGACAGCCAATTGCCGCCCCGGTGGCACTCCCGGCCAGAACCGACTCTGGCACGACGGGGAATCGAACCCCAGTCGCCGTGGCCAGCGTCGGACGTTGAAACCACTAGACCACGCGGGAGGCGTCAATGGCATTCCATATCAATTACACTTTTCAGTGCCCTGCATTAAATATAAGGAGTTCTGGAGTTTATACAGACACAATTTATAGATTGAAATAAATTGGCCAGTGTCAGACGTTGAAACAAGTAGACCACGCAGGAGGCCGAGTTTACAATCACTCCTAACGTATTACTCAGGGTTACCATTGAAAGCCTCGATCATCTTGTGGAGGGTGTCAAGGGAGACTCCACTGTACCCTTTCGCCAGGACATTGATCCTCAGAGCCAGCAGCATCCTGGTTCTGTCAGGGCTCAACGGGCTGCCAACGCCTGCTCCCAGCAGTGAAGAGTGAAGAGAGCACAAAGGTGGCTACATGAACTGGAATCTCTCAATCCCCCCCTCCCACTGGGACCACATATACTGAACAATGTACGCATTCATTACTGTAAGTCGCTTTGGATAAAAGTGTCTGCTAAATGGCATACTGTATATAGAATCTGTGACTGTCACCATGGTAATAACCAAAGACTAAAGATCCTGACCCTGCCATTCAAAATCAGGCTTATTATCAAGCTCATTATCAGACTATTATCAAATCAGATATGTAAATAACAGCTTTCTAGTTATTATTTCATCTGAACAGCTGTTTAAGGCACAAACAAACAAAATATTATTATATATTATATATTATCACATGGGCACTTAATCAGCTCCATAACAGACTTTACATTCTTAGACATCTTCTGCTGATGCATGTGTGTAGCCAAGTATACTTTTAATGCTGTTAGTACTGTTATTCTTTTTCAAAGCTGTCCTATCCTAAAATGATTTTATTTCTTGTATTTATATTGTCTTCTCCAACATCTATGTGTAGGCTTATTCACTTTTAAAAGCCCAACTTGGGACGAACATTGAAAATGAGCGCAAGCTACAAATGTTTTGATACAGGGCATTAGCGTGTTGTTAATGCAATGTGTCTATGCTTTTTGTATCTGTCCCTACTCAAATAAACATCAAGTAAATAAAAAACAAACACATGAAATAACATTAAATATAAAGACTAGCTGAGTAAGGGATTATCCGTAGAGGTTTTTATAGCAGACGATTGAGGCAGAGCGTTAAACGACAAGACTGACCTGCTGAGTGAGACCGCACCAGGTTCTCCTGCAGCTCCCTGCAGAGAGGAACATGTCAAAGTGAACCGCAAAGGAGGGCATGTTGCAAAGGGATTCAAGGGGACAGACAAACAAACCACAAAATAACATACTTGGGGGGCCTCCCGGGTGGTCTAGCGGTTACAACGTTCAACCGGCCGTGCCAGAGTCGGCTCTGGCCGGGAGTGCCACCGGGGGGGCGGCAATTGGCTGTCCGCCCCAGGGAGGGGGGAGGGAAGCAGACAGGAAGTTCACTGTGCACAGGAGTGGCTCTGTACCACCGGAGTTATGGTCGACAGCCTGCCTGGCAAGTGCCGTCTCGGAGGAGACGATACTGCACCTTTGTCACTACCAGTCACAGGGCTATGGCAGCAAACTCACAATACGAGGGGGGGATTGACATGAAAAATAGAGGGTGTAATTGGCCACTAAATTGGGAGAAAATGAGATAAAATCAGAAACAAAATTTCAAATAAATAAATAAAATAACATACTTGAGCTTGCTGATGGGGATGACGGTCCGGGCAAATTTCCCAAACCCTGTAGTGATTCCGTACACAACTGGGGAGGGAGAACACAAACAAACAAAAAAACATCAGACTTTGTAAACCTTTGTTTGCTTTTAACTTCACATATTCTGATCGGGCATCTGGCCTGTGGCTCAGTCCCAAATGCGCCCCCTGTGACAGGGCTGTGCGGGGGGTCTCTCTGCAGAGAGCGGGCCTGTTCACTTAGCACACCACACCTCTGTTCTCTTTCACTATCTTGTCCAGCAGCTCCCTCGACTGCATCACTTTGCTCTCTGCCTCCTGCGTGAGCTGAAACAGGCAACAGAGAAGATGTGCCAGTGAACATGATGACAACATTACATTACAGGCATTTAGCAGATGCTCTTATCCAGAGCCACTTACACAGTTTACATTTCTTTACAATCCATTTATACAGCTGGATATTTTACTGAAGCAATTCAGGTTAAGCACCTTTAGCTCAAGGGTACAACAGCAGTGTCCCACCTGGGGATTGAACCTGCAACCTCTGAGTTACAAGCCCAGTTCCCTAACCACTATACCACACTGCCTGCCGTGACAACATATCTTCTGACCCCAGTGTAATGGCAGTCACGATTGCCTTGTAAATGTGTACATTGCTCTGGATTACAGAGCAAAACACATGAATAATACATGAATAATAAATAATAATAATAAAAAGACAAATATCCTGTTGATAATCACCTTAATTTTGTAGCGTCCTCTTCCCAAATTGACCAGATCTGTTGACGTGAGACTGTTACCATCCAAGAAGAGGTACTAGAAAGGTGCATACATACATATATACATTACTCACTTGTCCTTATCTGTGATATGGCATGCACAGTGCCTGCTGAATACCACTATCACATTTTTACATTTACATTTTAGGCATTTAGCGGACGCTCTTATCCAGAGCGACTTACACAGTTTACATTTCTTTACATACAATCCATTTATACAGCTGGATATTTTTACTGAAGCAATTCAGGTTAAGTACCTTGCTCAAGGGTACAACAGCAGTGTCCCACCTGGGAACTGAAGCCAAGCTCCCTAACCATTACACTACACTGCCATCACAAAGTGTCACAAATAAATGGAGTATACCCACACTCTCTGGTTCTCGGTATGTAGTTGTACTTTAAGCAACTGTAAAGGAATAACTCGATTGCAAAACATACCTGTGGTCTATAACGTTAATAAAAGGGTACTCTGTATAAATGTATATTTATTTTCCAAAATAATTTGGAGAGCTGAAAATCGCGATGCACAGGTCAATTCCATGATACATTTAATTTTAGGGTTAAAAATCGGGTACGGCTTCAACATGTATCAAAATAGGATACTTAAAATGTACATGACAAATGTAACTGTGATGAAATATCACTATAAATGAGTCACGACAGAAGGATACAGATGCGATGGTCCGGGCTGGGACGGGATGAAGTCGGGTGACATGGTGTCCCCATCAATGACTGAAATGACACAAAGCAAACATTTGGCAAAACTGGAATAACACTATGTCCTATGCATAAAACGAGTTCGTGTAAATTACGATGGAATAGTAGGCTATGTCCATGTCAATAGACAACTGTAACTTTGGATCTGAACGAAGCAAAATAAAAGTTTCCATCTTTAGCGCACAAGATAGCGAATAAACATAATTGTGGACCAAAACATGCTGGTCCGTCAGTAATAATTAACAAAACGAAATATTGCCTCCTTAGTTTGCGCATTTGGATGACTGTCTTGGTCACCTTAAATACTCATTATTACAAGCGGAAGGGTTAAGTTCATTACCAAGTTCAACAAAATCATTGTCCTCCAAAACATCCTCTATCGTGTCATCCGCGTCCAACAGCCCCTGTCCCTGACACCTCCGCGCCACGAAGTTAACGTCTTTAACCGACGCGATGCCCCCGTTGTCCGGTTTGTTCTTGGTGTACCGCTTCAGGGCTTCTATCCCCAGCCACTGCACGGTGTAGGTAGGGTCTCTGCAGGGCACCGTCAGCCACTCGTCCCGGATGTGGACAGTATAACGAGGCATGGTGCGTTCTCGGCGGAGAGCTAACCGTAGTGTTCTGCCCTGATCGCTACCCAAGGTTCTAGTACACTCAACCTGCCCGCGAAGACCTCGGGACACAAGGGCTGAACCACCAATCACAACCCGCCAAAGAGCCCACCCCTTCTTCGGGAAGATAAATGTACAAGTACAGTAAACCATTTAAGAATACTTTATGTAGGCAAAGTTACTTCACGTTTGCTTTTGTAACACGGGATACTAATTAAAATGAATTAGTACTTGAAGAATTATATGAACAATTTTGACAATAGCTTCTTACACATTCTCTTCTTCGAGTGTGAGAAGGATCGGACGTGACGAGTTATGGTTATTTCAGGCTAATGGGAATTTCAGGCTAATGGAAATTTCATGCTCGGGTTCCAAAGCGCCCTAATAAAAAATCACATGAATTTCACATGAAATGTCACATTGTCACAGGAGCAGAATTCATGTGATTTTCATTACCCAATCGATCTAAATTTTAAATAAGCGTAACTTTTTGATGCCATGGCCAGCACTATCACCATCATCACTCTGGTCTGGTCAGTTATTTATCCTGGGACTGGTCCTGTTGAAGTATGGATGGGTCGGTTCGTGGATTGGTTGTCATGAGCAGGAAGTACCTGAAACACAGTACACTCAGGAGTTGGAAATTCCCCAGACCAGACCTCCTACCCCATTGACTTTGATACTGAAGATGTGGTGGCTGCCAGTGTAATGGTTAGGGAGCTAGGTTTGTAACTCAGAGGTTGCAGGTTCAATTCCCAGGTGGGGCAGTGCTGTTGTACCCTTGAGCTAAAGGTACTTAACCTGAATTGCTTTAGTAAAATATCCAGCTGTATAAATGGATTGTATGTAAATAAATGTAAACTGTGTAAGTCGCTCTGGATAAGAGCGTCTGCTCAATGCCTAAAATGTAAAATGTAAATATAAAATGTAAATGGACCTCAATAATTCAACAATTCAACAACAACATGTTTAGGCAATGTTTCCTTCAACAGAGTGCTGCTGGATTCCTTATCACTACATGATAGAGAGCAAGTCAAAATGAGCATAAGACGTACCCATGGCCCATACAGTATTATATCTCATTGAAATACATTTTTAATTAGAGCTATGGTTGCATTACAGTAAAACAGTTATAGGGGTTATCATGGTGCTGATTGGCTCACACCAGTGGTGATTTTAGACCCTATTTATGGGGGCTACTGTCATTCATCTCAGCCCCCCTGAAAATGTTTAGTCATTCTTTTCTAAAAAACATTTTTACTTAATATCTATTTTTTAAAATACCACAGATAGAGAGAGAGTGGTATTTCAATTTTGAGAACGACCACCATTGTGGTGTTTTTGTTTTGGGGAATGTAATAGTAAATTAATAAAAAATGTAGGCTTGTGCTTTGCATGTGTACATCTCACATTCTCATTGGGGGCTGAGCGCCCCTAAAGGTCAAATCCTAGAATTGCCCCTGGCTCACACCCTTCTGACATGGTTTTGCGATAACACACAATAAGTGTGTTTAAAAAATAAGTGCAATAGTTTTAACTAAACTGCATTGGTCATGCTTTATTAGGGTGTAGACAGTGCAGCATAAATGGGTGGGAGCTTTAGCAAGAAGTTCCACCAGGGCCACTCAAATCTACCTGCAGCCAATGGTCACAGCAGCCCCCGCATGAAAAGGCCATATATCCCAGTCCCATTGTGTTCTAGCGTTCAACTCTGGTTCCGGTTAGACACGCCAGCCATACTGCGCCCCCGTGCGGCCGAGCCAGGGCTTGCACTAAACCTTGCTGTTCAATAAAACTTTAAAAAAACATTTTCAAGGTCTGGAAATCTGCCTGGATGAATTGTACCGTCACAAAAAAATCCTACTGTCGAGAATGAATGGACTGCCCCCTTGTGGTTAAGTGGAAAATAGACAATGATGCACACACTCATTTCTTTTGGCAAGCACCAATGATTCTCATGAGAGAACACTTTTGAAATGTTCTGGCTGGACTACCTCCGAGGCCTCTTTGTAATATTTCTACAGGAAGACTCCTGCCATCTCAATATTCAGTTATGAAAATGTATGTGCAGTTTTTCCTCAGAGCAGAATGTTAAGGGGAAGTCTGATGGTCCAAGAACCAGTATATCAACGGCAAAGTGGCCTCCAATGGACTGGGAAACATTCCTGAATTTTAATAATAGGAAATTGGTTTGACGATGAGGTGCCTGTATTACACATCAATGTTTATGGTGAACAATGGGGACTGTGACTGGCATATAAGTCATTTTCTGTAGTTAATGCTGCTTTTCATGAACCTATTGAATACTACACATACTTCTCTATAAATCAATCTGGATAAGAGAATCTGCTAGATGAATGCAATGCAATGTAATGGAAACTTGTATGTATATTTTATGAAGATATGTATTTATGATCCATTGCTTGTAAAGTTGAGTAGTACATTCAACAAGGTATTATATTGATGTTGCAATATTGTTTACTCAAGATTATATCTGTACACCATGTAGCAATCAACCCATTTGTATCAGTTACTACAAAACTAAGGGCTTAGAATGATCTTTCTGAACTCATTTGTATGTCCTGAGATGGCACAGTACAACACAGTACTTAACAGGTTTGTAAACTTAGGGACATAGTGCAGGCATTATTTCCTGAAGTGCAGTACCTGGTGGCTAGATTTACCTGGGTCAGTTTTAACTATGTGGTTGCTCCTAGCACCCAGGAATTGTACTTCCCACTAGGGTGGCTTTCAGCTAAACTGTTCTTGAACAACAAAGCCACCTGTAATGGCCAGAACAATGGAGATCTGTCACTTCAGCGTGACGCACCAACACAAAGCCAGAACAATCACACGGCCCTTTCCACCACCAAATTATACATGCAAAATAAAGGAGTCAGTGTCAGTTGTCAGTGTCAGTTGTCAGTGTCAGTTGTCTACAGAAAATGTAACTGGTCCTGCCACACACCGCACCATCCTAAAAAAATCAAAATAAAAATACAGAAAACCCTACCAACCAGAACAACTGTACCTCGATAGTTTGCAGACTGCGGAGGAGGGGGGAGGAAGTGGGGGGGTGGCAGAGGGACAATAAAGATGGAACAGCTGATAAAAAACAAGAGACAATATTGTTGTTCATTCCCCAGAGTTTACACAGCAGAACTCTCAATCATCCAATCATAACATCACATCACATCACAGTAACAGGATGGACACACCGTTGCCATGGGGACTGACAGGTGTTCCGTCCGGTCCACCTCCAGAACGGGCCGGCAGCTCAATGAGCTGATGAGGAGAAAATGTGTCCATGAGGACGACATGGATACATGCTGTCTTTTCCCCCAAATAAATATGTCAAAAGCGCCTTACACTGGACCTATGGATGTGTAGGATACTGTACTCTGTTAATAGATGTGCCCTCTGTTCTGTGTGTGTATGTAGTTTTATTTTATATATATTTTTTTCTTTCTCCCAATTTGGTAGCCAATTACCCATGTTCTTAGTTCAATTCCCCTTCCCTCATAGTTCGCTGCCGTAGTCCTGTGACCGGCAGTGACAAGGGTGAAGCGCTGCCTCCTCCAAGACAGCACTCGTCGTGCCGTCAACTGTAATTCTGGTATCCCAGAACCACTCCTGTGCGCAGCGAACTGTGTGTGTCGGCTTCCCTCCCCCCTTCCTGGGGCGGACAGCCAATTGTCGCCCCCTAGTGGCGCTCCTGACCAGAGCCAACTCTGGCGCGCCGTGTATGTGGCTTTAAAACCAACTGAGAGAAAAAGGCTTTTACAGTGCAGTGCTAAAGCAGGACTACATCATGTGTTAACCATTTCAAAGGTAAGAGTGACCTGATATCAACATTAATAGAGTTCATAGAATATGTTGCACACCTAACATGTCTGAAGGTACAGGAAACACCGATGCCAGTGTGTCAACGCTCATTTTTCCCACAAATATAGTTGGTAATCTCCATTACCTGCACCCGACCTTTCCCTCTCCCTCACACAGGCCAGAGGGCACAGTTCACAGGGGTTTCCAAACACATGTATCCCCCTCCCTCCCTCCCTCCCTCCCCCTCCCTCTGAGGATCTGGCTCAGGATCTTTTGACAGTGTCTTCACTGCCTCTCCCTTCAGCCGTGTGATCGGTGGAGGGCGTGTGTGTGTGTATTCTGGCCACTGCTGGTGGACCCTGTGTTTGTCGAGGTGTGAGGGAGGGATGGAGCTGGGGATGGTGGGGGTCACACTTCCTGTGGCACTGCCCAACGCACGCCCAAGTCACGGAGATGCGTCCCTGTGCGTTCCCACAGGCTCACAGGCCGGGAGCGGAAGATGTGAGGACATAACACATCATAAATCAGCATGACCACTGTTGCCCTTGGAGGGCACAGAAACAATAGCTGTGGAAAATATTACCCTCCCTCCTCCCTGTTGCAGAGATCACAAAGCATGCGGACCTTATGTCAAATGGTATTTTATCCTTGCTGCTAGGTCACCATTAATTGATTGTGTTCCCTTGTGTTTGTTCCTCAAGGGAAATAGCCATTTGAACAACAACTTTTTTTTCTTAAAGTGCCCAAATAATTAAAAACGTAAACAACTCCAGACTGAGCCAACAATAGGCAACAGTTGGCTCTGAGATTCCAGTGTGCCATGCCAGTCGGTCCTGAATGGACCCAGTCTGAAGCTGTCTCCCCAGTTTCTGCATGTAGATTATTGGTCGGCTATCAGTAACTACTCTTTAAGCACTGAGCCAATCAGGGAGCAGAAGGGGGCACCTTGGGCATCATTTGACTTACCATGCGGAGCAAATACCACAGCAGAAAGGGTAGAGGCAGCACTGTCACCATTCACTACCCAAAAATTAAGGAAATAAAAAGTGATAGAAAATAAAAATAAACAGAAGCAAATTTGCAGGGCTTATTCAAATTAAGTAGAAAGTAGCCATGCTAACTCTGTGCAAAGGCACTACACCAGTGTGTGTCAAATATAACATGATTTCTAAATTTTTAATGAAAAGTCAAGGGGATTAGTACTAGAATTTGTTCCCAGGAAGTAGCCAAATATTCAGTGCTCCATGTAGTTTTAAGGTTTTTGCTGTATTTCTGCACAAGAGGGCATGCTTTAAAAAATATATACATTATTAAAGCCATTTCTGAATAATTTTTGTCCACCAAGTAATAGTTTGGGTCTTGATTCCCTATTTTAAAAGTATGGATGACAATTTTTTAAACCGAGTGACCTGGCAGGCTGCTATGCTATCGATAGCCATGTGAGCTAGCTACATTGTCAACCCTGGCCTGAACAACAAGCTGCCCCCCCCCCCCCCATAAAAGCCAATTTTCTATTTACTTTTATCTATCTCACTATAAGCAAAGATTCTTATACGAAGCTGGGTCACAGTCATAGAGCTGTGATAGATGGCCAGTCGGTGATAGAAATAATCTGGGTTAAATTGGTTTGTTACATTTTTGAAGTTTTTGCTGAATATTTACAAGACAGCTTGGTCAGCTAACACTCATGGTGCAAGTCACTAACGTTACCAGTTGCTAACGTGATTATGCCTAACCTACAGAGCCCATGGCCATCTAAGGTGAGCCCAGCCCAGCCTTCCTCAGCTCAGGTCAGGTGGGCAGCCCAACCTTCGCTCAGCCCAGCCTGTTTTTATTTAAATGGCATAAAATCCTGTTTCAGCTGTTTAGACCTATCTGTCTAACTAATAAACCTGTTAAATTTCAAGAAAAAAAGGATAATTTGTTTCAATGTAGCCATATAGTCACAAGAGAAACAAACAAACACGTATGTGCATGCACATTATTGAGAATCTGGGACACCCCCCAAGAGCCATTGGTCATTTCGAACGCTGCCAAAGACCACTTATCCCAACTAGTCTGGGAATGTCAGGTACAAGGCATTTAAACTGAAAGCAATCAAATGCATAATTGTTAGCAGGCATCACGAAGATACTTCCATGTTATACTTCAGACCACTAGAAGGCGTAATGTCACAACATAACTACATGAAGTCAGTAGTGTACACTAATTGCTTTTGTTTTCTTCAACCATAGGTAGTTTCAAACGGTTTGGTAGTCTGTGTACTTCTTCGTAACACAGTAGTGCATTTAAAGCACATTTATCTTGTTGCTGAAAACAGCCATTCCCTAATATTGGTGTTTTTGTTTTACTCTGTGTGCTGAATCTGTGTATAACGTGTGCGTACTATGAGTTTGCGTGTGTGTGTGTGTACTGTGTCTGTCAGAGTGTGTGTGTGTGTGTGTGTCTGTCTGAGTGTGTGTGTGTGTGTGTGTGTCTGTCTGAGTGTGTGTGTGTGTGTGTTTCAGAGAGAGAGAGTGTGTTTCTCTGCATCTCCTCACTGGGGTCCAGCCTGGCCGTATGTGTGTGTGTGTGTGTGTGTGTGTGAGTGTGTGTGTGTGTGTGTGTGTGTGTGTGTGTGTGTGTGTGTGTGTGTGTGTGTGTGTGTGTGTGTGTGTGTGTGTGTGTGTGTGTGTGTGTGTGTGTGTGTAGTGTGTGTGTGTGTGTGTGTGTGTGTGTGTGTGTTTCAGAGAGAGAGAGTGTGTTTCTCTGGATGTCCTCACTGGGGTCCAGCCTGGCCGTATGTGTGTGTGTGTGTGTGTGTGTGTGTGTGTGTGTCTGTCTGTGTGTGTGTGTGTGTCTGTCTGAGTGTGTGTGTGTGTGTGTGTGTGTGTGTGTCTGTCTGAGCGTGTGTGTGTGTGTGTGTGTGTGTGTTTCAGAGAGAGAGAGTGTGTTTCTCTGGCTGTCCTCACTGGGGTCCAGCCTGGCCGTATGAGCGCAGATGTTTGTGGGCTCCAGTTTCCTGCCAGCAGGAGGATATCCCTCCAGGAAAGCGGAAAGTGGATCCGATCCCAAGAGGCCCTCCTCTCTCTCTCTCTCTCTCTCTGTGCATTGTTGTGGGATGTGCATCTCCGCCCGTCCTCCGTACTGAGACGATGGAGAGGAAGAGGCAGACGGGTTTTAATATTCTGTCAAAAATTGTATGGTTATCACGAATAATTCATTTATATCTGTTACGCTGTTTGTTGTATTTACCTCTCCTGTCCAGGCTGCTCCCAACCTCATTTTATGAGATCAGGGAACAGGGTTATATTCTCCCCTAGTGGCTCTGGGCTTTGATGTTTTTCGATTCCCTCTGGGACACAGTTTATTCAGTGCATTTGAGATCATTTAATAAAAAAAAAATGCACTAAGACAAATATATTTTGATATATTTGAAATTATTTTAATATTTATTTAAAAACGGGTAAAGTACATAATAGTGTATGTTCGTATATGCATTTTATACAATTGAAATTGTATTTTGAATTTTTTTTTAGAGGCAGAACATTTTTATAACGCGTTCCAGTCCTACACTACAAAATAAAACACATTTTAGAATATGAATCCCCAGGAGAACTGCAGTGCGTAGATTCCCAACTTAGGTTAGTGCTTATTTTGCGCGAAAGGGAGGCCCGGTGATGCAAACTAACGGCTTAAACTGCTTCCAACGGCACCACGACTCCTGCAGCTGTAACGATCAATTATGTGTGTACATTTAACGTGTCAACGCGCGCTGTCAAGCAGGACATTCCGCCGCTTCACGGCAGTGACGAACGAGTCTTCTGCATCTTGAGATATTTACTCAAACCCCCTACTAATGGGACATTCAAAGTTAAGGCTGCGATACTGTTTTTACGCGTCACAGAGTAGTTTTACGCGCTCTAAGTGTGGCCCAGTTTTTTACTGCTCTTACTTTTTTCTCCCTTCGTCCATCTGTTAAACTTATTTGATGTGCCCCGAGCGAACTGCAAAAAGAGAAAGAGAGAGAGAAAAAGAAGAAAAAAAAAAAAAAAAAAAAAAAAAAAAATCCCTCTAGCCGCCACGCGCTGCGCTGTGCCGCGCCGAGGCCCGAGCCGCGAGCCGCGAGCGAGCGCGCGCGAGAGCGAGAGAGGAGGAAGGAACACGAGCTCCTCCCAGCTGCGCTCAACAGGAAGACGGTGACGTCAGCGCGGGGCAGTTACTCCCGTTGTAGTTAACTTACGATATTACTATGTGCGTTACGATAGCGCAATGCTGGACGTCTGCGGGCAGAGGGGAGGAAAAGGCTGTTTACACAGACGGCAGAGTGCCTGGGGAATAATGCACGGGAGGAAGTGAGCCGGCTCTGTCTGCCTGCTCCAACTTCCTGCTCAGAAGAAGAAGAAGACGAGAGAGAGAGAGAAAAAAATCAGGATCTCATTACAGTTCAACACAGCAGTTTAGACGACAGTAAGCATGGAAAATCAGAGGATTTTAATAAATTCTTATTAAAAAGTGAACGGAAGAAAATCACACATTAGACGCCCGGGTACGTGAAAGCATGCTTTTCGTTTGGTAATTATAACTTTTTTTTAAATGTGTGTCGCAGATTGAATTGGACGTTGTAATATATATTTTTTAAATGGAGATGTAAACTGTAGCAGCTTGGAAACGTGAGATGGCAGCTATCATATTGTAGCCTATTTTGATATTGAAGGGATATGACTTTGCCAAGTTTGCCAAGATTAAGAAAATGCCGTGATATTGACGTATCCGAGGAAGATGTTTTATCATAATTTATTTCAATTGTCTGAAATGTGTTTGCGAGCAGGGGAACTGTGTGGACAACTTTTGCTTTGTTGCTGTTGCAACCTGATACATATTTGCATGTTATGACCATCGGAATTGAACACTTCTGACTGGGACGCCGATCGAAAAAAGAAATCTGTGTTGTAACGTCTTATTTTAATCGCAGCGGAAATTTGGGGGTTTTAAAGAAATTGCTATCACTGTGATCGGAGGTGAAAAGCGTGTATATCCCTTTAAAGAACACAAGTAGAGTTTCTGGTTTGTCTGGAAACGGCAAGACTAATTGCCATGCGCTTCCGGTTTGAAGCTGGCAGGAGACAACATCTTGAAAATGAGTCACTGGGCCAAACAAAGAAACTGTTGAGTTATCCAGACTTTCGAAGGTTTTGGTTTGCGTTTGAAGTGTGCGACTTATTTTCCATTATGTGATCTGTCTGTAACAGGTTAGTAAAGAAGTGGATGTAAAGGACGAGGCCGAGTAGACTTGTGTACGCCTTTTCTAAAAGTATTTATAATTTGGTAAAGGATGCTTGCTGAGAGACGAAGGTGCCTCGCGAAGGCTCGTTGGATTTTCCACTGCTTGCGAACAGGAAAAGAGCAGATTTAGTCATGGCTAAGTAATGTCTGCGCACACCAACTAATCTCATTAGGAGTTTCCGTTCCCCCAACACTGAAGGTTTTTGTGCACAGCCATACTTTTAATCTTAGAATGTGTAAAGGAAACTGCTCAACATCTTTATTTACAGACATGTTTACGAAATATGGACTTTGTGTATAGTCGCAGCAGGGTTTGTATGACACACTCTTACGATTTTGTGAAATGAAGTCTTGATGATGGAACACGCAAATGCAGACGCTTCAGATTCAGTAAAAAACACCCAATAAAAATAATGAGAAAATGACTTAATTTTATTATTTGCTGTCTGTTTACAGACACCTAGCGTTAAGTACAACACTTTGTACACTTTGTAACCAATTTATACATCTGTATTTCTGCCAAAGTGATTTGGTCAAGGGGGTAGAGCAATAACTGGAATTTGAACCCATGAACTGGTTCTGTGTGGCTCAGTAGGTAGAGCGTGGCGTTGACAACGCTTAGGTTGTGGGTTCGATTCCCACTGGGGACCACATATACTGAAAAATGTATGCATTCACTACTGTAAGTTGCTTCGGATAAAAGCGTCTGCTAAATGTCAGATGTATATAAATGGTATAGTTATGAACTAAAACAATAGTTCACTTACCATTTACATTTTAAGTATTTAGCAGACGCTCTTACCCAGAGCGACTTACAAGATGTGCATTAATACATGGTTGGAACAATCATACTTACTGTAATATGAAATCTATATCTGCTTCACTATGTGCATCTATAGATTTTTTTGGAAGGCTTGGGTTAGTAGCTCTGCCGCTGAGATGCATTAGAAAAACAAAAGTTGACATCTTGGAAGGTTTAGGGCAGGGGTGTCAAACTCATTCCATCGTGGGCAGAGTGTGTGCAGGTTTTTGTTGCAACCAGTGCCTTACACCAGGTGATTTCACTAATTAGCTTCCTTCTTCAACCAAGGAGGGGAACTAATTGAAATCACCTGGTGTTGTGCACCGGTTGCAACAAAAACCTGCAAACACTCGGCCCTCGATGGGATGAGTTTGACACCCCTGGTTTAGGGTTCTAGTGAAAACCTGCTTCTCCGGGGAATATGGCAGGCCTGCTTCACACTTGATATCGGCTTCCTTGTGTGCATCAGATGAACGTTAAACAGATTAAACAAAGAGCCATCAGTTCACATAACATGTCAACAGCTTCCACGTGAACACACCTGGGCACCTGTCCAGGTAGACTGGCACAGTACAGCAGGGAGGCAGGGCGTAGCTGACGAGGCCATGTACAGGTAACTGCCAAAATAAAGGGAAAACGTGAGTAAATGGAGGGTTCTGGTGGCTGTGTTATGGTGTGGGGTGCATTTTCCTGGCATGGTTTAGGTCCAATACAAAGTCATACTGAGTGATCACCTTCATCCTGTTGTGAAGTGTTTCTATCCTGGTGGGAGTGGTCTCTTCAAGAATGACAATGCCCCCATCCACAGGGCACGAGTGGTCACTGAATGAACCGAATGATGTAAACCATGTGACCAACATGGCCATCTCTGTCACCACATCTCAACCCATTTGAACACTTATGGGAGATTCTGGAGTGGCGCCTGAGACAACATTTTACATTACCGTCAACAAAACAGCAAAAGATGGATTTTCTTGTGGAAGAATGGTGTTGCATCCCTCCAGTAGAGTTCCAGACACTTGTAAAATCTATACCAAGGCAAATTGAAACTGTTCTGGTAGCTTGTGGTGGCCCAACGCCCTGTTAAGACACTTTATATTGGCATTTCCTTTATTTTGGAAGTTACGTGTAAGTTGCCATACCTTGTCAATGAATAGACCTACAAATCCTGCTCACCGATTTGGCATATTTACCAAGTTGGTAAATACAGTGGGGGTTAGTAAAGAGGACTTGGCATATTTTCTGGTCTAACTGTTAAGGTGCTTATCATCCGGTGTCCATGGTAACCCTGTTCTACACCCACCCTGCTTTGGCACTGGCCTTGGCAGTAGAGCTCGCTCAGTGGTGTTCCATGTGTAATGTGCCCCCCATTCACCAGCATGTCATCTCACCCGTAGTTGTTGATCCACTACAAGGTAAAAGAGGAGCTGTTGTGCTATTATTGACCGGTGTTTGCTATCCAATAAGTAAGTGAGGAGCAACCACAAGTTTGACCATGTTAAATTGTGTAATTATGCATTTGAGTGCATGTTACATATCTTTGTAATGCCTGGCGTCCTTCACAAAATCGCCATAATGCTGTTGTGATTTGATAATGCTCCTGTAAGGTAGTTGCTGCATTCTCTGTTATCTGGGCATATATAGCTTGCATGTTCTTTCAGTTATAGCCAGGGGTGCACGTAAGTGGTACGCTAGTACGCATTCATGTCCTCAAACGTTAATCATGTACCAAGCAAGACGACAAACTTTTGAAACATACGCGACTTAGCAGTGATGGACTGATCAAACTTATCAAAGTCACGTATGTTTCAAAAGTTTGTCGTCTTGCTTGGTACACGATTAACGTTTGAGGACGCGAATGCGCACTGGCGTACCACTTGCGTGCGGCCCTGGTTATGGCGTTGCAATGAAGTTTCTCATGTGCAGCAGCAAGGCCTTGCATTCTGGTCCAGGTAGTAAGCAGCGCATGGTCTCTGACCAGGGGAGGGTGCTTAGGGGCTGGTTTGGCTGCTGGCTCTGCTGGCTTTTGCTGGTGGTGCGGCGGCCCTCGTCTGTGCGGAGGACTGTTTAGTCTGTACCTGTTTGGAGAAGTGAATCATGGGATATGTTGTGTGTACACATTCCCTGAAGAGCACTGTTGGAAAAGTGACCACTAATAGCTGCTTTCAGGTCTTTCTCTCTATCTATCTGCTGACCGAGAGCTCATCATACAATGAGTCATTTTTATTTTCAAGGATCGAGTTTCTGCAGAGGAAACAAGGTCTAAATATACGCACAAAATAAACTCCGTAAGCAAGGAGTATTCCCAGAATAAGCTTGCGCATATGATTTGATGTCTAAACGAACATGGGTCGCTGCAAGTTCCAACACCCGTTTCAGTATTTTCTAATTACTAGAGTCTGTGGCGTATCTTACAAAAATGACTCCTGATACATACATTTAAAAAAATAAAAAAATGTAACACAGGATTATTATATAATGTCTTGTTCACTGATTAATTATAATGGTAACATGCAGCATTAGCCCTGAATGGTGGTTCAACAAGCTCAACTAGTCATGGTTTGGTCATCAAGTTCAGCTGTGCCTCAGCCTGTTTGTGTGTTCCCCCAAACCTGCCTTGAAGCTCTGCAATTACAAACTTAAAAAAAAAAAAAAATGTTGAGCTGTTGAAAATTTGCTGCAGCCCTATTAAGTGTTAAGTATCGGATTCAGATACTTACACAAAATTATTTGCTTTCTTTGTAATATTTTTGTTGAATATTATTGCAAATGTTGAAAGTATACACAAAGCATTATCAACTGTTTCCTCTTGAAAATGAGCGCTCCTTTTCCATGTGGGTTTGGGGGGAAAATCTTGGAAGGGAAGATGTGTTGTTGCAGACTGATGGCAGCACAAAAGCTGAGAGGAAATCTTCTATTTCAGAGATTCTGTGCGGTCTCTGCGTTTCCGATCGCTCCCCATGGCAGGAATTCCTACCTTTCAGTTAGGGATCGCCTTTTCCCAGGAACACGCCTTTCGAAGTAGAATTGGAGGAAGTCCTGATTTAGACAGTTTTATGGTTTCTCAACGCAGATGCGAAACTCAGCGGATGCTTTGGCCGGAAACAGTTTAGTTTGCTTCTTGTGGAAAAAAATGTTTTTATTTTATGTTATTTTTTTAACTTTGGCCTCCACACACGCTCTCTCTCTCTCGTGTGCTGTGAAGTGGTGCATGATGGGACATGCAAGACACCCTGTGGTGGGCTGATGGAGTGGCTAGATGCTGCAGGAACCAGTTAATGACATGACCACATACTGTATTTGCTGGGGACAAAGGAAGAGCGAACGCGGGAGAAGAAACAGGTGAGTGAGCTCCTGGTGAATATGATCCTCTCAGCGGGCTGTGGACTCCTCTTGGCAGCGGGTTCGAACCCTTCCAACCACATCCTATTTGTCATCAAGAAAACATGCTTGACTCAGCCCTAAGGCCCAATATCTAGCCGTGCACCCAGCGTCAGGCCACAGAATCAGCAGTGACACAGATCTCGAACATGTTTTTATGTACACAAAGAACAGGTACAGGTATATTATATTATTCTTCTATTAGGTATGACAGTAACTCAGAGTGGTGAAGGCCACAGTGTGTCGCTGTCTCAGATCTGTGTCCCGCACAAACAGCACAGATGAGCCTATGATTTATGGATGCGAACATGCTGTGGATTTTTAGCTGAACAGGACATTGAGCTAATCACATTTCAATAAAATCCCACTCATCACTACAAAGTTTAAGACAGATGTATAGGAGATAGGCCTACCATGTTACAGTTAACAGACCCAAAAATAATATATTCATTAGCTTAGAATCCACCCCTTTTTGTGGCAATTAAAAGTTTTGCGTATTACACACGACATAACACATACATTTAGATTTTTACTGGAGATATTGAAGTTTAAGCCCTCTGCTACAATTCCCTAGTTAAATATGATTGATTAATTAAATAGTATCTTGGTCAAATATTCAAGCTATGGTGTTCAAGTCCAGTGCTTTTACCATTAACCACTATTTACTACAGACCACCTTGTGGCGCATTGTGAAATAGGCCTACGCAAGGGGATTAAATCACAAACCTGCAAAACAGGATTAAATGAGTCCGCAGTGAACACTAAATTATTCCATCTGATATTTGGAAATGTAGCTTTCCCGTTTTTAATCTGTCAGCATGATGCATCGGAATACTCCTAGCCGTTATTTTGGCTGGCTGGAATTCCGTTCACCAGAACGTTGAAGACAGGAGCGTATGACAAACCCTCTCCCAAAATAAGCAGATCCTGCAGTCAGGGATTTCCTCCGGCCATTAAGCATCTCCGCTCTCGCCCATCACTGGGCCGCTCACCACGCCATCACACGAGTCAACGCACCTGACGGTCCTCTCCGAGCTCACATATCACTGCACTGCGCTATACTTTCCCCTGTAATTCCATCACTGCGCTCTCCAGAGAGGATTTCAGCAGACATTAGTCTTTTTATAACAATTACCCCAGCGTATGGAGTTACAGAAAACCGCATACCCCAGTGCAATATTAAAATCGTTAAAACTGTACATGAAACTAGTTGTGTTTTTGCCTGCGACGGTCTCAACTCAACAGCTCAACAAGCACAATCACCCACATGTTTCGGTGGTGTTCCTCCGCAGTGCCATGCAACAAATAGGCCCACTGAGGGAATAGGGAAGACATGCAGGGTGTTCGTAGCCGCAGTGGGGTGTGAAGCTGAGCAGATTGTCCATGTCCACAATGGGGCAACGCTGTGCCTTTGAGGAGAGTGCTTAACCTGAATTTCTTTGTGAGTAAATAAATAAATATGAAGTAATAAAATATATATATATATATGCCATTTAGCAGATGCTAAAACGTGTGTTACAGTAGTGAATGCATACATTTTTCAGTATATGTGGTCCTAGTGGGAATCGAACCCACAGCCTAAGCGTTGTCAGCGCCATGCTCTACCTACTGAGCCACACAGAACCACGCTCTACCTACTGAGCCACACAGAACCACGCTCTACCTACTGAGACACACAGAACCACGCTCTACCTACTGAGCCACACAGAACCACGCTCTACCTACTGAGCCACACAGAACCACGCTCTACCTACTGAGACACACAGAACCACACTCTACCTACTGAGACACACAGAACCATGCTCTACCTACTGAGCCACACAGAACCACCCAGAAGTCCCACAAGTGAGGATGATTGGGTCTGGTATGTGAACGGATAGCAGCAGCGTCAGACAGCTCCTGAAAGGTGGCGGGTGGCGGTCCCTCGCAGTCCAGACGTCCCATCTCTCTCTGAACATTCGTGTTGGGAGGGGGTTTCGTGGCTGTAATTTGATACACTTGAATAGAAAGTGAACAGAGCCCCTAATGTCTCCTAAAATCTAAGAGTGCTATTCTGTGCAAAACACTAAGGCATTTCAGGGTCCAGCACGAGACCTTAATAACTCGATATGCGTTTCTCAGACGCTGCTAATCTTTAAAAAAATATATAATAATATTTCCGTTTTCCCCCCGATTTTCTCCCAAATTGGTAGCCAATTACAGCCTCTTTATTTTCGATTTTACCCTCCCCCACAAACTCGCCGTCCACCACTGTGGGACAAGCTAATACCTCGAGGCAATGTTCGCTGCCTCTGAGACAGAACTTGCCCAACCCTGTTGGGGTTGCCCTACCGCTCCTCGACGAACTCGTGCCAGTTCTCCCTCCCCTTCCCCCTGGGGCGGACAGCCAAACGCCGCCCCCGATCAGGGCTCCCCACCAGGGCTGGTCTGGTACAGTTGCGCTTCGAACCACGGCTGTGATGGGCTGCTCACACTCGTAAAAGGCCAGCCAATACGGGTGCGTTAGACCGCTATGCTATCGGAGGCCCGAGACGCTGCTAATCTAAATGGCAAATGCCTCACCCATCACTAACAAATAAGAATGATATGGTGTCTCCAGCATGGTTTTGAGTCTTAAAATAACTGGTTGCATGACCTTCTTTGGAAGACCACTAGCTCCAGGAACTGCCCTCATCCACAAAGGCCATGCTTGCTGTAATTTTATATTCTCCATGGGATGTTTAATATAATATATGCCATTGAGCAGACGCTTTTATCCAAAGCGACTTACAGTAGTGAATGCATACATTTTTCAGTACATGTGGTCCTAGTGGGAATCAAACCCACAATCTAAGTGTTGCCAACGCCATGCTCTACCTACTGAGCCACACAGAACCACATTTGGCACGTTTGCCAAAACGTGAGCCAGTGAGTGTGTACTTTAATGTTATGGTATGGTTCTGTAGGTTAACTCAGGGCTCTGGAGTGTCCGTCTGTCCCCTCCGACCACAGAAACTCCAGAATGGATATCATTATTCATTAGGCAGGGTCCTGCAGTCTGGCCTAACTCCACTTAATGCCTGGTCAAACACTCTCCCAGGCCACAGGACATGCTCTGTAAACAGAACTCCCTTTGCCCAGCTCTTACCACATTATTAATGTGTAAAGTCCACATTTACTTTCCCGGAGTTTGACTTGCAATACGCTCGAGTGACAGTATGAAGAATTAAACCATGTAAAGTACAACATTGTCCTGTAGAAGGAGGCATTTTTAGGAAAGTGAGGAAGGTAGAATAAGGGGTGTGTTATGTACTACAGGCATCAGTGGTAGAAATAAATCTACTATAAAATAAATCTGTAATCTGTATTTTTACTCTGTAAAATGCTCTAGATTTTTCAGTACACTTAAAACCAGTTTAAACCAGGCCTCCCGCGTGATCTAGTGGTTTCAGCATCCAGCGCTGGCCACGGCTCTGGCCAGGAGTGCCACCAGGGGCAGGCAATTGGCTGTCCGCCCCAGGGAGGGGGAGGGAAGCCGACAAGACCTTCGCTGTGCACAGGAGTGGCTCTGGGGTACTGGAGTCACGGTCGTCGGTTTGGCGAGTGCCGTCTCGGAGGAGATGATACATCGCCTTTGTTGCCACCGGTCACAGGGCTACGGCAGCAAACTATGAGGGAGGGATTGACCTGAAAATAGCGGGTATAATTGGCTACCAAAACGGTATAAAATCTGAAACAAAGAGGAAAAAAAAAGTCTAAACAAGACAAAACAACATGCTCAATTGTCTTGTTGCCATGGACGACCTAGCAGATAAAAGGTGAAGTGTTTTATACTGTGACAAATACACAAAAGTATAATAATAATCGTACAGTCAGTAATGGCTGAATAAACGTTTGACGATAAAATGTGGATACGCAGCTACGTTTGACCTCGTTTGCTTCATGCCACAGAAATTGCAATAAGTGTCGATTACAAGTATTGTCTAGATCGCACGTCACCTACCCAGGCTATGTGCTCAGGTTGCACGAAAGCATCCTAACCCTCCTTGAGCTGTTTAACTGCACCATTTAAACTCTTTGATCAAGGATAAACCGGAAGTGTTTTTGGGGGAAATTCAGTGAATGTATAACAGAGCAAGAAGAGTTACTATAATGTCTGTGTAATGGGTCCAGGAGCGAGGCTGTGTGTCTGTGCAGGATAGGAGGCACAGGTACATCTACAGCACAGCTTTGTTTATCTTCATTCTCAAAAACGGAACAAAAGGCAGGCTCTCTGCAGTGTGTTTGGGTGTGGTTTCTGCTAACTGGCGGTCCCTTGTCGTGCTGCGTAGTTCAGCCGCACTTAGTCCCAGACACGCATGCGCTCTCATTACCTCCCACCGAGAGTTCCCTGTCTCTAGATCCCACTTCCCCCTAGACCAGGGTTACTCAAATCCACGCTCCTCGAGGGCCGGGCACTGCTGTTTCTCCACCCTCCCTTCACCTGGGAGTCAGGTGTGAGGACACTCTGGCCAATCACGTGCACTAATTCTTCCAACTGTTAAACTACCTACCCGAGAGAACAGAAAACCTGAACCGGATTTGGATTTGTGGGCCGGATTTGGGTAACCCTGCCCTAGACTCTGTGATTGGCTGACTAATGAAACGCACTAACAGGGTCCAGAAGTGTCAGCGTGAGACTGGCAGAGAGGAACAGATCTCACCTCGCATCGCGCCCTTCTCCCGAGGCATCATGGGAATCTCATGAGCGTCTGCCCTGATTTGATTTCACCAGTGTCTACCTTATTTTGCTGCTGTTGATTTGTGTCAGTGTCTAGACAGTAGCTCTGGGGTTGGGGTGGGGTTGGGGTGGGGTTGGGGGGTGGCGGGGTGATTATCCCGGAGATTGCGCGTGCTGAGGCACGGCCTTTCTGCCCAGCTGTTAAGGGAAGGCGGTCTCGTGATCGTGGCGATGATGTCATCGCACTGGGATGAGGGGTGTCTTGTGTCGACCGTCGCCGAGCCTCTCGTTGGCCTCACGTTTGTCGTGCGGAGTCTGCGGTCTCACTGGCCATCTCACGTCGACGATAACGTAGATTTCCTGTGGCAGTCTCATGACGATGATAATGTGAGGCGCCATAATAGCACTCGCGTATTGAGGCCAATTACCATCTCGTGTTGATGATGATGTCACTTGGCGTTTATGTCTGTGATCAGGGCAGTTGTGTAAGAGCATAAGGACACATTTTGATGACAAGAATATGGTTCTACTACATGGCCCGGCTAGCTATTCCCTGCATTAACAGCCATGTTTCTGCGCTGCGTTGTGTTCGCGCAGGTATGGAGAGCGCCATCACACTGTGGCAGTTCCTGCTGCAGCTGCTCCTGGACCAGAACCACAAGCACCTGATCTGCTGGACCTCCAACGACGGGGAGTTTAAGCTGCTGAAGTCGGAGGAGGTGGCGAAGCTGTGGGGCCTACGCAAGAACAAGACCAACATGAACTACGACAAACTCAGCAGGGCCCTGCGATACTACTACGACAAGGTGAGGGCACCTGCCTCACACGGTCACATCGCACTGACCGCAAGACCGACGCCAACTAGGAAAGGGTGACTTAGTCAGCATGATCACATCGTATTACATGTGTTCTGTTATTACGGGTCTTATTCTGGAGTGGCAGCCTTGGGATTTTTCAGTTGGCTGGATTTTGCCTCATTTTCTTGATCTGATTTGCTTGAAGTGAATTTAATTTGAAAAGTATTGCTTTGCTGCATATTTCATAAATCGTTTCAGATTGTCGGGGCCCCCGGGTGGTGTAACGGTAAAGGCACTCGCCCGGAGTGCAAGTTGCCCACTGCGGCCGGCGTTAGATTTGGGCCCCCGTTCAGGGGCGGTGATTGGCTGTCCGCCTCAGAGGGAGGTGGAGGGAGGAGCTTGCCTCATGCAAAGTGGCCCTGTGCGTACTGGAGTTACAGTCGACAGCTTGGCGAGTTCCGTCTCGGAGGAGGCGGTTCGGCGCCTTTGTCACTGCCGGTCCCAGGGTTGCAGCGGCGAGCTCGTAGTACGAGGGAAGGGATAGCTGAATTAGAAATAGGGTACAATTGGCCATAAGTAATAATAAATGTAGTTTTAGGTTTTTGTTGTTGCCCTAGTTTCCCCTTTTAAGATGATTTTCAAAGAACATTCTAGAATTACTTCAAACAAATGCATTAATGTCAGGGATCAAGAACACCCCAGAGCACGTTGACATTGTTATGATTGTAATATTAATTTAATTCTATTTGAATAATAACAATCTTCTCTCCCCCAACATAACATAACTAATTTTTAAAATAAATATTTGGCAATATGTGTAGTCTAATTTTTGAAGTAGCAATTACCGATACCTGTAAAGCATATGAACATTGCACCAGTGGCACATCCTAACGCATAATCACATTTTCAAAGACGTGTAAGGGAAGCCACCATTTTGGTCATCCGTTTGCCAGTTGACATTGTCATCCTCAAACGCACCCCTGATCTCTCTCTTCCCTGAACGGAAGTACGCTCATTCTTGCATTATAAACTCTATTGTTCCTCTTTTCACGAGACAAACAAGCCCAGCTGCAGTTAAACAGCTCAGACTTCTGCTTTTTGACGTCACTACGAAGCCAAGCTGCCACGATGGCACACCTCTACACAGGAAACGCACGTTGCCATGACCATAGTGCCACACTGTCTGCTCTTGGACACATAGCTTTCATTATTGTACTTTCAGCACACCACTTAATGCCACTGGTACCAGCATTGTCCATTATCAAATGAAATTAAATAATACTAAGACTTCCTTTTCTACATAGCCGACCAAGATTGCTTTTCGTTTGGCGCACTGGAAACGTAATCAGAATATAACGACGTTAACCCAGTTACCCTCCCCTGCTTTTTCCCCTTTCCAGAACATCATCAAGAAGGTGATTGGCCAGAAGTTCGTGTACAAGTTCGTGTCGTTCCCGGACATCCTGAAGATGGACCCCCAGGCGGTGGAGATGGGGCGGGACGGGGGCGGGGTTCTGCTCCAGGAGGCGGAGCCTCTGGGCCCGGAGGGCGAGGAGGAGGAGGACCCCTCGAAGCTGCCGCTGTCGGCCCTGCGCGCCTCCGCCTGCCGCAACGACTACATCCACTCCGGCCTGTACTCGTCCTTCACCGTCAGCTCCCTACGCAACCAGCAGCACCTCCTGCGCGCCATCAAGGTGGAGAAGCAGCGCGGCGAGCACGACGACGAGGCGCGGACCGTCATCCGCTTCGTCGCCAACCGCTCGGAGAAGGCCGGGGCGCTGCCGGTGGTGTCCCTGCCCTCCTCCCCGGCCGTCTCCTCCTCCTCCTCCTCGGCCGCCGAGGTCTTCTTCGCCTCCAGGCCGCCGGCCCCCTCCCCGCGGCTCTCCTCCTCCTCCTCCTCGTCCTGCTCCCCTCCCGTGCGGCAGCCCGCTGTTTGCGTCCGGCCGCGGGCGGAGTCTGGAGGTGGAGGCGGAGACGGACGAGTCCGAGCAGGGCGCCCAGCCGCTCAACCTGTCGGCGGGGCACAGGGACCGCACGCACGTCGCCCGGCCCCCGGGGAAGAGGGGCGCCGGCGGGGGGGCCCCCCCCACCAAAACCAAGAAGCCCAAGGGGCTGGAGATCTCCGCGCCCTCCCTGCTGCTGTCGGCCAGTGACATCGGCTCCATCGCTCTCAACAGCCCAGCACTGCCCTCAGGGTCCCTGACCCCGGCCTTCTTCACCGCACAGGTGAGCTCCACACACCTGTCCCTCACCTGTCACTCTCACCTGTCACTCACACCTGTCACTCACACCTGTCACTCACACCTGTCCCTCACCTGTCACTCACCTGTCACTCTCACCTGTCCTTCACCTGTCACTCTCACCACACAGGTGAGCTCCACACACCTGTCACTCTCACCTGTCACTCTCACCTGTCACTCTCACCTGTCACTCTCACCTGTCCCTCTCACCTGTCACTCTCACCTGTCACTCTCACCTGTCCCTCACCTGTCACTCTCACCTATCACTCTCACCTATCACTCTCACCTGTCACTCTCACCTGTCACTCACCTGTCCTTCACCTGTCCCTCACACCTGTCCCTCACCTGTCACTCACACTGCACAGGTGAGCTCCACACACCTGTCACTCTCACCACACAGGTGAGTCTCACACCTTTCCCTCACCTGTCACTCTCACCACGGTTGGCCGATGCATATGGAGGGGGGTCTGGTCCCACAAACCCTGAAAATCTCCACACCAGGAAAGTCAGAACAAAGATTTGACATGACAGGTGTACCCTCACCCTCAGTCCCACAAACACAAACACAAAAGAATCTCAGGAGATTGAGAAGAGATAAAATATTACTGTATTATTTTACACTTATTAAAGTTAATTAAGCTTTGTTTGTGGGAACACATTCGTTACCCTGACACCAGGGCGATGGTCACTAGGGCTGCCCACCTCCTCACCTTCTCCCCAGACGTCCCGAGTGATGCTGATTGGTTAAAGAACAGGGGTGATGTCACTATCGCTGGAGCAGGTAGAGAATGTGTTTAACATTAACGTGATTGCAGGGAGAGGCTAAGAATAGCTGCACATGCAATGCCAGAGAGCGGGGGTGGGAGAACTGGTGCGCTACAACTTTCTGACCTCATGGTATTCCTCCTCTCTTATTTGTTTTGTGCCTCCTTTGTTTATAGAGACGAACGGCTCAGAAATCAGTGGTAGTTTTTTTTCAATCTCTCTTGCTATTTTGCAACCGGAGCCTCTCTGTGTGGAACGCACTTCCAAGCGTCGGAATGTGTCCTGACCCATGACGTCATTCTCCCAAAAGCATCGTTTTATTCCAAGGCCATGCCACAAGTCCGATATCACATGAAGGACAATAAAACGGTTTAAAAATATTGAATTAGGAAGTCAATTTTTCCCATTCTTAAGTGCGGTATAATAACAAATTTACTTGATTCCAATGTGCATCCCAGCGTGCGTCCTTAAAACACACATTCTGAAGACGTCATGCACAAAACATACAAATAAGACTTGAATTCAAGTCAAAGCAGATGATGTATTTGGTGGGTCTAACATTCTGCAAACATATCAACCTTTTAAAACTTAAATACAACTGCATAATTCTGAATCATTGAAGCATTATAACAATATAGCAATTTAATTGATCAATGGTGAATATTTAGTGAAATACGCTCCAGAGTGGCTCAGTTGGTATAGGCTCAGGCCGTATGTACAAAGATCCTGAGTAGGAGGGCTGATCTAGGTTTCCCCTGTCCATATCCATTATGAGCTAAAAGGCTAAACTGATCCTAGATCAGCACTCCTACTCTCAGGATCTTTGTACATACGGCCCCAGGTATTGCTAGTTCCAGCTCGCCCCAAGTCATTGGACGACTATGATTGACAGTCCACAGTGACCAATCACAATTGGGTTCCTTCCTTCAGAGTAGGATGGGCTTAAGTTGGCTAGGGTTTCTCAGGTCATCGTTATAGTAACGCCCCCCAGTGACCCCACCAGGCACCTACCAGTACAACAGAGACCAAGATAAAAACAAGCAAAACCCAAGTCACACATGAATTCCCCTCATAAGAGTTTTATAAACTTTAAAGTGACTTGTTTTTTTAATAAGCGCAATATTTCTTCTGCCAAAATGATGCAGATCAGATGTGACAATATATTACCAGGAAAAGGCACACTTTAATGTGATTTAGTAGAGATTTTAAGATCAATAGAACTCTCTGCAACAAGGTTTAGCGTGAATCGTGTGGAGGAGTGCACATCTCGGGTTCAAAAGGAAAATGTAAGACACACAAATCTTTCTTAAGGCTGGGGTGTAAGGAGAAGAGTCCATAAGCAATGCCATATGCTCCTAATCCTGTGAATCATGAATGCTAGGTCCCACAGTAACACAAGCTCACTTCATTATGTGACGAGAGAGAGAGAGAGAGAGGGAGAGAGAGGGAGAGAGCGAGGAGGAGAGAGAGGGAGAGAGCGAGAGGGGAGAGAGAGTAATTGATTTCATATGTCCCTGTCTAACCTGACTGTGGGTTTCCGAGGTTCCCAACAGCCGGACGGTCACCATGAACCTCCTAGACTGCAGCCAGGGCAGTTCCGCAGTGTTGAGAGAGAGAGAGAGAAAAGTGTGGAATTGAGCCCCATAACCACCATTCTGTCCATACCAGTACATTGATTCTGGGGAAATGAGGGAAAGCACAGCACTGAATGCACTGAAACAGAGGAGAGTGGCAGTGTAGTGTAATGGTTAGGGAGCTGGGCTTGCAACTCAGAGGTTGCTGGTTCGATTCCCAGGTGGGGCACTGCTGTTGTACCCTTGAGCAAGGTACTTAACCTGAATTGCTTCAGTAAAATATCCAGCTGTATAAATGGATTGTATGTAAAGAAATGTAAACTGTGTAAGTCGCTCTGGATAAGAGCATCTGCTAAATGCCTAAAAAATGGTAAAATGTAGGAGAAACCTCACTCTCGCACATTGACACAGGCAAGAAACACCGTTGGACATAATCTGAAGATTAAAACCATTCACCCGTTGCCCAGTTCCTCCTAGCTGGTTGTAGTATAGTAACACCCACTGATGGTATAGTTACACAGCTGTGTCATAACAGCACAGAGATCATGACTTACATTTACATTTTAGGCATTTAGCAGACACTCTCATCCAGAGCGACTTACACAGTTTACATTTCTTTACATGCAATCCATTTATACAGCTGGATAATTTACTGAAGCAATTCAGATTAAGTACCTTGACTTAAATAGTGCCGTCTGCAGAACTACACTGACCTGCACTTTACCGTACAGACACACCTGTGACCTTTGAGTTAAACTTGCAGTCTAAAATGTTGTCATTAAAAAAAAATTGACCATTGTAGACAGAAGGCAATTCTGTTGCTAAAAATGAGACGCAGCCAAAGAAAATGGTTGCAAACCACAAAATAAAGAAAATATTAGTGGTATGCTTTTAAACAAGTGGAGGATGCAGGTGTTCAAAGAAAAATAGTGCCGTTTGGCTAAATCTGGCACATTTACAGTAATGTTTATTATTGTGTACTGTCCCTGTTAAATACATTTATTTAAAACATTTATTTTTTTAAGTGTGTCTGGTCCTGATACGAATCTCATCTGTATAATCACTGTCATTATAATTCGTTTTGCACATTGATTTAAAGGTACATTATGTGCTAGAAAACTGAGTAATTGCGATCTTGGAGTGGACAACAAAGTGGAAAACACATCTGCTTCCTTTGTGGGAGGACTGTGACGTGCTCTCGGCACAGGAGAGGCTTTTTAATGAACCGATGTTGACCGTCAACATTTAATGTTCATTGGAAATGGCTAGTCAAGCCTTTTCAGGGCCAGCGGGTGGGGAGGTGGTTGGTGTATCTCATATTAATCCTCAACCTTGCGGCAGCATCGTATTAATCGCCGTGTGTAAGTGTGTGAGGGCACCGCAGCGGTGAGACCCAGTCATGTTCAGCACTGAACAAATGGGCTGATCTGGATGTGGATCTCCTCACATCGGCAAAATATATTATTGTAAAATGAAGATGACCCAATTCCGCCCCCCATGTTGTGAGGTTCTGTGAAGTTTGCATTGTCTCACCCCTCTCTCTTTCTCTCTCTCACCCTCCCTCTCTCCCTCTCTCCCTCTCCCCCTCCCCCTCCCCTCTCCCTCTCCCTCCCCCTCCCTCCCTCCCTCCCTCCCCCTCTCTCCCCCTCTCCCCTCTCCCCCTCTCTCCCTCTCCCCCCCTCCCCCTCTCCCCTCTCTCCCCCCCTCCCCCTCTCCCCTCTCCCTCTCTCCCTCCCTCTCCCTCTCCCTCCCTCTCTGCAGACTCCCTCAGGGCTGCTGCTCACCCCCAGCCCCCTGCTGTCCGGTATCCACTTCTGGAGCAGCTTGAGTCCGGTCGCCCCGCTGAGCCCCGCCCGGCTGCAGGGACACGGCTCCCTATTCCAGGTGAGGGGGGGGGGGAGGAGGGACAGGGGAGGAGGGAGAGGGAGGGGAGAGGAGGGAGAGAGGGGGACCAGGAGGGGGAGAGACCGGGAGGGAGGGAGGAGGGAGGAGGGAGGAGGGACCGGGAGGGAGGAGGGACCGGGAGGGGGAGGAGGGAGAGAGGGGGAGGGACCGGGAGGGAGGGAGGAGGGAGGAGGGACCGGGAGGGAGGGAGGAGGGACCGGGAGGGAGGGAGGGAGGGGGAGGGAGGAGGAAGGAGGGAGGAGGGAGGAGGGACCAGGAGGGAGGGAGGGAGGGACCGGGAGGAACTGGTAGTAGGGTGAAGTATCGTCTCCCGCGGCACCCGCCATGCCGGAGACCGTTACCCGGTACTACAGAACCACTCCTGTGTGCAGGGAACGCCCTGTCAGCTTCCCTCCCCCCTCCCTGGGGCGGACAGCCAATCGCCGCCCCTGGTGGTGCTCCCAGCCAGAGCCGACTCTGGCGCGGCCGGTGGAATCAAACCCCGGTCACCGTGGCCAGCGTCTAGAGCACCCGGGAGGCCTATCCTCAGCAGGTCTTACACACACTTATATCTCCACCTTCTCAGGAACAAGGCTATTGATTAGAGAGGATTGATTGCTGATCTGTTCCATGGGGTAATCTGGAGCGCTGGCTGACTGAACCCTGCAGGAGATGGCCCTTGCACTGGGCCTGCGTAGTCCATTGGATTCACGGGGCAGCGACCCTGGTCACTGGGTTGGGCCTGGGTCAGCTTTCATAGGTCCCTTTAAATAAGCAGAGAGTCACAGGTGATTTGACTACATAAACATCAGTATCAGTGAGGTACTGAATGTGTAAGGTGGCGCAGAAACCAGAACTAGTAGAGTTGTGTCCCTGGAGGACTGGAGTTACCCCCCCATTGGTTTAAGGGCTGCTATGGGAAGCCACAGTCCAGTGGGATTTGGACAGCTCTTTATATATATATATTTTATTTTAATTTTTTTTGAATTTTTCCCAATTTTTCTCCCAATTTGGTTGCCAATTATACCCTCTATTTATCTCAATTCCCCCCCCACGAGTCCGCCGCCCGTCCTCCGGGGCGAGACATTATCTCCGGGCCGAATTTATCCGCCTCTTCCGAGACGGAATTCTACCACGGACCCCTTTTTCCTGCTCCTCGACGGACTCGTGCCGGCTCACCCTCCCCCTCCCCGGAGGCGGACCCACAAATGCCGCCTCCGATCGGGCTGACGACCAGGGCCAGTCTGGTAGAGACGCGGGTTTCAAACCGCATCCCTGACAGGCAGCACACACCACACCGGACCAGCCAAAGTGTGGCTACGCTACCCGCCAGCCCCAGCTCTTTATATATAGTGTTCACTATGGCACGGTGTGGATTAGTCAGTGATATAGGTTACAGGCAGACTCCAGCATAGTCTGTGTGTGTGTGTGTTAGTAAATGGAACAGTGTAGGTTACAGAAGCTGGCTCCAGCATAGTCTGTGTGTGTGTGTGTCAGTAAATGGAACAGTGTAGGTTACAGGCAGACTCCAGCATAGTCTGTGTGTGTGTGTGTGTGTGTGTGTCAGTAAATGGAACAGTGTAGGTTACAGAAGCTGGCTCCAGCATAGTCTGTGTGTGTCAGTAAATTGCACAGTGTATGTTACAGAAGCTGGCTCAGTAAACCGAAGGTGTATGTTACAGAAGCTGGCTCAGTAAATGTCAGTAAACGGCACAGTGTATGTTACAGAAGCTGGCTCAGTAAATGTCAGTAAATGGCACAGTGTATGTTACAGAAGCTGGCTCAGTAAATGTCAGTAAACGGTACAGTGTATGTTACAGAAGCTGGCTCAGTAAATGTCAATAAAAGGTACAGTGTATATTACAGAAGCTGGCTCAGTAAATGTCAGTAAACGGAACAGTGTATGTTATAGAAGCTGGCTCAGTAAATATCAGTAAACGGCACAGTGTACGTTACAGAGGCTCCAGGAATGGCCCTGTTGATTCTCACCGCTAAACTCTCTCAGTGCCGCAGCCTCGGCAGCGGTGTCAGGTTTCTGTGCTCATGTGAGATGAGAGGGAAATCCTGTGGATACTTCCTGTTCAAGCCCAGGGGAGGACGTCTGAACAGCGCGGGCGGGGCCCGGCAGGGAGGGGGCGTGGGAGGGGGGGCATCCTGTTCCTTATTTATGCTCTCTCACCCTGAGAGAGCACAACTCCACCCCTTAACTCCAGTGTATTGGAGGGGTTTTAGGGGACACTAGAATAGAGAGAATTCTCTTTTGAATCTACCTATCGATGTGATGTCAATATTAAAAAAGGGGGCGAGGGGAAGAGAGCAGGAAACTGTTACCATAGCAGCTGAGCCAGAATAGCGAGGGCGATGACAGCTTATCCTCAGAAAATTACCTCCATTACAAAGTCCCTGCAAGCTTGTTGCCAGACCTGCTCTTTCACGAGCCTCCTGTTGAGAGATTAATTCGGCGGTTAAGTGGTAAGCTAAAGAGGTGGGCGTACGTGTGGGTGGCACAGTTACAGCCAGCTACACAAAGTTAAAAACAGGTAAACTGTAGACCGTTAACTTCCTCTTTTGCAACAGTAGAGTTAGTCACTGGGTTCCGTTTGGTCACATGACTTCCTGTTGCAACGGGCGGTCCAGCAGGTCGGACAAGAGCCGAGAGCCGAGAGCCGAGAGCCACTCGCATGTGAATCAGATCCCTAAAAAGCCATCGCCGAACAGACCACATAACTCAAGGCCAGCGGACTAAATTATTCAGAAACGGGAGAAACGCCTCGGTGATAAACGGCTTGTGTGTTAGCTCTGCTCCACTAGAGAGAGAGAGGGGGGGGCTGCTGGCACAATAAGAGGAAACCCTGGGGGGCCACATGGCTGCCCTTTTCACAATTCGCTGTGATCGTCTCGCAGAACACCACAGACTTACTCTGCATCAGAAATGCGTCCATTGCTTTCCCCCGAATTCACATTCAAATGGACGCTTCCCAGCCTTTTATCTTATTTACAGAACACGCTTTCTGTCATCAGAATGTGCGCCACAAACTCGGCGACTCAAAAAGATCAGTGCCCATTCCCTAATTAGAGGGCAGCCGATCTCCTTCTTTATTCTTGTGAAATAACGGCTGCTCCATTAGATATTGAATGTGAAATGCAGTGTAAAAAGTCCTGACTGTGGGTTGGAGAAATGAAAGGGACACATTCAGAATTTCTTTTTAATTTTTTTGCTCTTTTAAATAAAATAAAAAGTGTCAATGTTTATGATCTTTGTTAACTTTTATCTTTGGATTGCTTAATTCTTTTTTATTCATATTAGACGAGTCTAAACATTTTCGCGAATGCGTTTGGTGAGCAGCCCCGTGCGAGTGGCTGCTTTGAAAATAAACTACAGATGTTTCCGTTCTGGTTTGGAGAGGGAAAAATACAACTTCCTGCGCAGGGAAAAGTGTAGAATGCTGCCGATAACCTCCGTTTGGTCTGTGGGGCCTGGTCGAGCCACACGGATCGGGTTTCTGACGAGAGAAAGCCACTTTTCCAGCATCCCTTGGGTGTGTGTGAGTGTATTTAGCGAGGCACCTCAACAATACGTTAGTGATCACAAGGAAGAGTTCAGTCTGTTGGTACACTTTTGAAAGTTCAGGACAGTGACCCAGGGTAACGAATGCAGAATTGCTCCAAATCGTTTCTAGTACTGAAAGACATTTTAATTAGGATTGTAATTGAATGGACATCGATGTTCATTTTTGGCTTGGTGCTCAGTTGAAGTAAGGTTTAACGGTGTGCTAAAAGCAACGTGGGTGATGTTAAACTCCCAACTTTGAGTGAGACGTTAACGTGGAGAGATGTTTTGTTAAGAATTTTTGAAAAATGTCTTCATTTAAGTGTATATATACAGTACCCTCAAATTATTCACATGCTCGAAAGAGATGAGCAAAGAAGGCTGTATAAAATAAACAATTTTTTAAATATAAAATTGTAGGCATTTAGCAGACGCTCTTATCCAGAGCAACTTACACAGTTTACATTTCTTTACATACAATCCATTTATACAGCTGGATATTTACTGCAGCAATTCAGGTTAAGTACCTTGCTCAAGGGTACAACGGCAGTGTCCCACCTGGGAATTGAACCAGCAACCAGCAAATTGAGTTACAAGCCCAGCTCCATAACCATTACACTACACTGCTGCCTAATAATGCAGATAATGAGCTATATTGTATGCTCAAAATATGAAAAAAGTTATATTATTTTATACTAATACAGTTGCAAAAACAGAGAAATAATTTAAGTAAGGTTTTTTTCCCCAAAAAAGAAGTGTCACAATTATTCACACCCCTGTTTTCAGTGTGCACCCTCCCCTCGCAAGGATAATACGACCCGAACCATCTATAGTGTTCATGAGATCGGAGAACATATTGGGTGGGGATCTTTGACCATTCCTCCATACAGAATCTTTCAACATCCTTGTCTGCGCCTGTGGACTGCCCTCCTCAATTCAAACCACAAGTTTTCGATCAGCTTCAAATACGGAGAATGAGATTCCAATTGCAAAACAATTGTGATTGATTTTGAGGTATGCTTGGGATCATTGTCTCGCTGAAACATCTATTTGCGGCTGAATTTCTGCTTCCTGGCAGAAGGAACTAGGTTTTTATGTCTTGGTACTTGCTGGAGTTCATGATTCCATTGACTTTAACAAGAGCCCCAGGACCAGTAACACAACCCCATAACATGAGAAACCCACCATGTTCCACTGTAGGTATGATGTTTTTGTGTTTTTCTTCTGACCCTGAAACCTGGTTCCAATTGGAGCTCCAATGCCGTTTAGCAAACTTCAGACATTTATGTTTGTTGATTGTCCTTTTATTAGTATACATTTTGTTTCAGATTTTACCCCTTTTGGTAGCCAATTACACCCGCTATTTTCAGGCCAATCCCTCCCTCGTAGTTTGCTGCCATAGCCCTGTGACCGGCGGTGACGAAGGCGAAGTATCGTCTCCTCCGAGATGGCACTCGCCAAGCCGACGACCGTAACTCCAGCACCCCAGGGCCACTCCTGTGCGCAGCAAATGTCTTGTCGTCTTCCCTCCCCCCTCCCTGGGGCGTACAGCCAATTGCTGCCCCCAGTGGCACTCCCGGCCAGAGCCGACTCTGGCGCGGACCAGGGAATCGAGCGCCATTCGCCGTTTGTTGATTGTCCTTAATAGAGGGTTTTTTTTCTGGCAACCCTTCCAAAAAATCTCTTGGAATGGGGGTAGAATCTTAAGGTAGACTTGGAGACTTTGTGTCCCCCAACATCAATCAATCAATCAATCAAATTTTATTTATATAGCACATTTAACATGACGCTCGTCAACCAAAGTGCTTTACAATACAGGTAAACTAAGGGTAAAAATAAACAGAAAATAAACAACCAACAGACATACAAAGGAACAGAACAAACAAGGCAGGAGTCAGTGTGAGTCGGGGAACGCTAAGGAACATGCAACTAAGTTTTGCAGATCTCCAACTGTGGCCCTTGGATTTTTCTTTGCCTCCCACTCCATCTGTCTCACCATCTGTGTGGTCAAGATGAACTTGCATCCTCTACCAGGCAGGCTTTTATTTGTTTGTAACCATCTCCTGACTTGTGAAGGTCAACAACCCTTTGCTTTGTGTTCTTTCCTGTTCCCATGGTGATCAGTGACAAATGGATTTGACACAAATCTTATGTCCTTTTTATACCCCAGTGAAACAGGAAGCCGTAGGAGGTACAGTTCCCTAAGAGTGAGATGAGAAGTAGGATGTTAATGCAGATTTATTTTTGTTGGATTTTCTTTTAAATAATTATTAGGGGTGTGAATAATTGTGACACATACTTGTTACTTAAATCTTTTACTCTGAGCACTTGTATTATTATAAATTAATATAATTTTCCAATCGTTTTTGAGGGTTCTCTTGTGTGTGTGTGTGTGTATATATACGTATATATACAGTGGACACCGTTTTTAAGATGAACAAAAAAAGAGTATAAAATAAACGATATAAGTAATGAGGTATATTGTATGCTCAAAAAATTCAGAAAATTCAAAATCTACAATTGTTCAGATAAACATATTTTGTTTTAATATATTTTTTCCAGAGAACATTTGGATAACAATTTTTCACACCCCTAACTATTCTTTTAAATGTAATCCAACAAAAACAAATCTTCATAAATATACAACTTATTTGAAGTTTATTGGAACGGTATGGAACTATACAGTGGCCTACAATGGTTTCCTGTTTCCATAGGGTATAAAAAGGAGGGAACTCCCTGAAAGTGTCAGACAAAAGGTTATTGACCTCTACAGATCAGGAGATGGCTACAAAAAACTAAAAAGTTAAAAGATACCGCTTTCCACTCTTGAGCCAATTATTAGGAAGTGGAACTGGAACAGTGGCTAACCTGCCAGGTAGAGGACGCAAGTCTGTCTCGCCCCCACGTGAACTAGACCAATTCTGCATGGAGGAATGGTTGAGGATCCACCCCCCCCCCAAGAAGTTTCATAACCTCGTACGACACTACAGAAGATGACTACTTCCTGTTATAATGGCCAAGGGAGGAACCACAAAATACTGATAACGGGGTGTGAAATATTTGTGATTCTTGATTTTTCTGGCAAAAACAATTTGTGAACCGTTTGTGGTTCGTGCCAATGCAATATTAAAGAATATAATTTTCTGAATTTTGTGAGCATAAAATAAAGCTCATTACTTATAGTTTATTTTGTACGATCTCTTTCGTTCATCTTTATCAAGGGTATGAATAGTGTTTAGCCGATTACTCTACTTTCCATTATCAAAAGTTCCTCTCTGTATCAAGGGTGGCTGTGATTGGCTACTGCATAAAGTGAAAACATTTTAAAAAAATCACCCTCGTTATTGTGATGAATGGTTACTGAACAGGGGAACGTAACAGTGATTACCGAAATGACCGACAGTTCGAAAATAACGTCAGTACGATGTATGAAATGTTGGTTATCGTCCAGGTCTGTGACAGAGCCACCAAAACCTGAACCTGTATATGTTTTTGCCCCACCAAAGATATGCCTTCTAGAACAAACAAACAGTAATCAACAGTTAATTTTATAAGCCTGTTTGTTGACAACAGATTTTTGTTCAGAACTGTCTGTGGATCTCACGTTGGTGTCCTGCTGTCTTTGTGTTTGCAGTTTCCTACCTTACTCAACGGGCACATTCCTATCCCCCTCCCAAACCTCGATGGGTCGTCCTCTCCCTTACTGCTGTCCTCCAGTGCCCAGAAGTCCTGATTTTGGTTACTGAAGCCTAGCAGTGGGCCTGCTCTTCGCCTTCATGAAGACCACATCAACCCCCGAAACTTAATTCCCCATCATCATCATCATCATCATCATCATCGTGGGACAGCGTCGGTCTTTTCTCCTCTCACATCACAAACCCCCCCTGGCTCTCTGGCGCTGCACGCCAGGGACACACCGTGATTGTACATACAGTAATTAAGGGTTCTCTTCTTCCTTTGTTCATTTTTAAACTCTTCAGCAATTTTACTCATCTCAGTACCCCCTCCCACCAACACCCATAACAAATTGAGTGTTAAACACTTCCTGCGTTCTCTGTGGTTCTCTTGCCTTGAGGTTTCACCCAAATGGGGTTTGACGCGCCATCAGACACAGGCTTGATGTCCCAACACGGGCGTTGAAGATGGAAATGTGTGCTTCCTGTACGTCGAGTACAGACATCGTCATCAGTGCTATACCAAAGGGTGTGTGTGCTTCAGTGTCACATGGAGCCAACTTTGTACAATTTGAGGTTGAAAACCAAAGAATCCAACCCGAATTTCACACGATATCGAGTGTCTGGTATCAGAAAACACTGAAAAGCGATACTTACACTTTTACCAAACACAAATCTGGACATGTTGGCTTCCCTCCTCACCTGAGGAAACTAATGTCGTCCTGGTTTTAACGGAGAGCGTTTTCTTTACACTTGGCCAGAGAACCCTCAATGAACAAGGGGTCAATTATTTCCTTCTCATTTCATATTTGTTGTTTTTGTAATTTCATCAGAGGCTGTGAATCTGGTTGTGTTTAGTGTTTGTGAATTGTATTATATTGTATTGTATGCACTGTGCTTTAATGTTAGTACCGGCTGTGCCTTCTCAAATGTAAGAATTATGTATTATTTTCCAGCTTTAAGAAGAAAAAAATAAACATCTTTTAAGGACGAAATTCCAATATAATATTGAAAAAAAGCTTTGTAACAGCTTTTTAATTATTTTTTCATAAAGGAATTGATACAAATGTATTCTCATATTAATTTTATATTTGTGCTTTTTAAGAGTCTAGAAAATATGCCTAATGTGGTTTTAAATAAACTTGAAGCATTGAATGCTGCATAATACTCTGCCTCTCATATTCTTATTGAACCTTGCAGATGTGTCAATCTCAATTTAAGCTTTGCATTCATGTTACACACAGTGCCGTAGCATTTTACCACCAGAGTGAATGTACCCAATACTCCTAGCACACCACGGTGTTTTCAAGTTTGTAAAAACAATACTCACAATATAAGCAGAAGGCGATGCACCCTTCCATCCCAGACCCTAGATGGATATTTCAGGGATGTGATTTTTCCTGATTATTCAGGAAATGCTGATTTTCTGGTGCTAAATATCTCTGGCTATTTGGCTTTGTTTTCTGAACATTCTCTCCTGCTATCAGCTGTCAAAGAGTGCAACATTTCTTAATGTGTATGCTTATGACATACACATGTCCACAAGATATCTATGGTCTGAAAATAAATATTTCCTGATTAACCAGGGAAAAAATCACATCCCTGAATTATTTGGATAGTTCAACAGCTGGACAAATATACGATAAAATGTCAATTCCCACTGGATTTCTTTGGCCAGCCCTGGCTCATCGATGATTTAACACTGCACATATGTTGTGTCCATGTGGAATTCCACACAACATAGCCACTGATGCAAGCATTCAATTGTAGATTAAAATTGAACCAATTTTGCCTTATCCAATACAGCCACTTGTCTGTTCCTTTGTACTTGGCCATTGCCTTTGACGAACAGAACCATTCTAATGTTTACATTTATCCCAGCACACAGCGGGCCCAAATGTGCTTCAAGTGTAACAGGGGCTCAAGTCAACATTTCTCTACGGTATCGCTGGTCTTGTTCCTCCGCGCCCCGGTCAAGCTGATCTTACGCTACAGATCTGTACAGACTATGACAACAGGGAGCTCCTTCTTACATTTACATTTGAGGCATTTAGCAGACGCTCTTATCCAGAGCGACTTACAGTTTACATTTCTTTACAATCCATTTATACAGCTGGACATTAACTGAAGCAATTCAGGTTAAGTACCTTTAGCTCAAGGGTACAACGGCAGTGTCCCACCTGGGGATTGAACCTGCAACCTTAACGTTACAATCCCAGTTCCCTAACCATTATACCACACTTCTCTCTCCTTAACTTGCATGTGCTGAGGCCTGAGGAGCGCTCATGGAACCAGTCTGCAGGATGGTATCCAACCCACTCACCTTTGAGCAAGGAACCAAATCTGCATTTCTTCAGCAACATCCAGTTAAACGGGTTGTACTCATGTGTACAATCAGAGTAGCATCAATTCAAATGCTCAAATGGTCCGTGTGACACGTGCTAAACTTAGGCTACATGAATCATTCTGGAAAAGGTCATCTCGTAAACAAACAACCAATATTAAGGCACGTTGCCTGGATCCAGGTTTTGTACAGTAGATCTCTACAACATCCCCATTAATGCATGCACTACCTGTTTGTGCACAATACATTAATTAATATAGAGCGGGAAGAGACCGACTACCCACTAATGACTAATGACTAATTCACACAGTAACACAACACCGATGCCAAAACCTTACAGCTGTTAATTCCCTCACACACTCCCACTCTCAAATCACACTCACTGTAAGGATGGGGAAGGGAGGCCTCATTAACCCTTCAGCAAGGACAGCCACCATAAAGCTGTCAATCACAGACTCGTACAAACCAATCACATTGCACTGTGCTCCATAGCGAAAATATTATTGGTTCAAATCAGCCAGCCATTGTTATTAGGCCCACCCTGTTACACGAGGTTCACAAAGCCAGCTTACTCCCTTCACAATCACTCCCTTAAGTCACCTTGAACTGTACTCATGTATCAAGTCCGACAAAACTCCCTCCCTCCCTCCCTCCCATCTGTTTGGTACCGCGCTTGCTCTGGCCTGGTTTCAGCGGACCCCGTCATTGCCAGACAAACCCGCCCCGCTTCCGCCCGGCCGACCCACAATTCCTGTTTTCAAAGAGGACTCCAAAGAAACCGCAGCTGAGCCCCGTGTCTCGGTGGATAATGACCTTCAGGGAGTGGACTCCTTGCGTCAGCGCCGTGTGAGGACTCCACAAACAGGAGGAGGCCTGACCGTGTGTGTGTGTGTGTGTGTGTGTGTGTGTGTGTGTGTCCAGGAGAGGTTTGCCAACCCGCTGTTCAGAACGGCCTAAAGCCTGTCATTTTCATCCCTTTCTCTTTCCTGTGTAACCTCACAACAGTCCATTTATTTATTTATTTTTTATTTAAGTTTATATAAATATTTTTTTTTGTAAAGAATTTTGTTTCTGATTTTCTCCCAATTTAGTAGCCAATTACACCCTTACTAAATTTTTCATGTCAATCCCCCCCTCGTATTGTGAGTTCGCTGCCGTAGCCCTGAGACCGACAGTGACAAAGGCGAAGTATCGTCTCCTCCGATACGGCACTCGCCAAGCTCATCGACCATAATTCCAGTACCCCAGAGTCACGTCTATACGCAGCGAACTCATGTCAGCTTCCCTCCCCCCTCCCTGGGGCGGACAGCCAATCGCCGCCCCCTGGTGGCACTCCGACTCTGGCACCGCTGGTGGAATCTAACCCCGGTCGCAGTGGCCAACGTCGAACGTTGTAACCGCTAGACCACCCGGGAGGCCCCGGCACAGTCAAATTTTGATCAAATTCTGGACACTTATTAGCCAACATCCTGGCCATGGAACCCACGCCACCCTCAACACGGCCGTCGAGCACGTTCTCTTCACAGCAATCATTTTTGGCAGCACTGCTCTCATATTGGGCAGAGTCAGAAAAATGCAAAATGTGTCCCGGGCCACACCCTAAATGACAAACAATACGTTTCCTCTTGGATATTTTAATTATCTATAAACACAATTCTTGTGTAAGTATTTACAAATGTAACAAAATGTATCAAGACATTGGGTCTAGGAGCACTGTGGCCTGTGGTTGTGGACGCCTGTATTCCAGTTCTACAAAGAACTCTGGCTGGAGGTGTGTGTGTGTGTGTGTGTGTGTGTGTCCTCTGATTCCTCGATCTTATTCTCATGTTTAAAAAAAAAATAAAATCAATTATTAAGCAGTAGACCCAGAGCTGAATATTCAGGACTCAGTATTAAATTGACCATTCTCAGTATTACATTTTCCTTTCAAAAACTAAACCTCAATTTCCTTCACCTGATTTGACCTAAACACATTTTGTGAACATGGAGCTTTTCCAGGCCAGGCCTCAAATTCATCCCAAGTAAAAAACAAAACAAAGAAGGACAAGTGAGAAATCCAGGATGTCTGTATGAAACGGACTAAATTTACTTAAATGGTTATGAGAAATAAATAACTCCAGTAAAAAGTGTTAAACGGTTGCTAACGGTCGACCGTTTCGAGTCAGTGTTCCAGAGAGTTTACACCACACCAGGCATTCCATGCGTCAGGTAAAGACCTCCACACCTTTTTCACAAACAGGTAGGATCAGGTCATATTGGGGGAGAAAAAAAAAAGTACAATATTACAATATTAATACATTACTGTCAGTTGAAAACAACACAGCGGTTTGTTAAATCTAAAATTTCAATTTGAAATCAGTTTTTTTTCTCCTTTTCTTTCTTTTTTTTTTTTTTAAACGTTGTGTACAAACGCTGGAAAACAGAGCAGTGGTCCAAATGCAAACTCTTACACAAATATATAGAATCTTTTCCCCCCCGTTTCAGTTTGCGCACGATTTTCTGATTCGTTTATCTCCTCGAAAAAAAGAAAGGAGCACAAAGGCAGGAATGCATCCCCCAACATGCCACGATGACACAATTATTCACAAATAAAGTTAAAATGTAACAAACGAGAAAATAAAGGCTCTTAATACTGCTGGGAAAAAAAACAACTACATTTTCAAATGTGTTACAAGCAGAAGTCAGTCTCTGGAACTCTATAGTCCAGTACAGTTGACTATCCAGTACAGTTACACCCCTCCCCTCCAACTGATGGCCAGCTAGAGTAGACCTACCGTTTGGAAAGAAAGAGAGACACTTTACAGTTATGGAAGATGCACTAAACTATCTCTTAAAGGAGAGGAACTCGACTGTGGGTGAGCGGTGTGGTCTGGGGAGACGGGGGGCGTGGCTCGTGGGGCAGGGCGGGGGGAGTGGGGGGGTCCACACAGAGAACCAGAAGAAGCGCTGCTGCTGCTGCTGCCTGAGCTCACGTCTGGGGTGGGGGGGGGTCATGTGGCTTTGGGTAATGCCCTTGTGTTGGTAACGCTTCGGCGCTCCTTTGCTCTCTAGTTTGCGTCTCTTGTCGCGGCGGCGTCGCCAGTGACAGAAAAATCCCTCGGAATGCTGTGGGTTAAAAATGGCCGCTCTAATTAGTGAACCGTTTAAAAGGCCCCAGACCCCCCGTCCTGCTGCTCTATCGGCCCCGGTCCGTTACGGAGAGGTGCAGCTGGCGGAGAGAGGAGCCCGGACGCTCAGGAGGAGCTACGTAAACACTATCATCCAGTGTGGCTGTGGCTATCGAGGCTGAAATGTACTGGTCAGGAATGGCTGGGAGGAGCAAAGGGGGGAACTGGAGCGCAGCACCCCAGAGTGTACAGACAGCCCACTCTACAGTCTTCAGCCAAGAGCTCTCACATGATCCAGGGTCAAAGTGTACAGTTTTCAGTCTGAAATAAGGTCTGCTACAGTATTCCAGAGTCTAATTTTGGGAAGGGGAAGACGCACACGCACACACACACACAAGAAAAAAAAAAAAAAAAAAAAAAACCTACAAAAAAAAAAGTCTGTAAAAACTGCTTGCAATGCAAGGAAACTCAAGTCTAGCGGGAGGGAGCTGGGGACACTAAAAACAGTAACAACAGCAACAACAACATCAACGAAATAACACAAAACCTTTTTAGCAACTGGTCTGTTGTCGAGGGCAACCAAGCAAGTTCACGTGATAAAAACAGTGTGTTAAATATAGACAGTAGTTGTTTAGCAGCAAATGATTCTCTCCAATAAATTAACACACACACAGAGTCAGTCTCCTCTCGGGTCCCGCACTGCCCTGGGCGGGCGGAGGAGAGGGGGGGGGGGCAGGGGCACGCTGTTGGGAGAGAGGAAACCGCCCCCCTCCCTCCACACACATCCTCCTCTTCTCCGGCCTGCTGGGTGTGAGTTTACACAACAGAAATCAAGTCCTCGCTCTCGTTTTAGCCAAAGTGTGAGAGTCTAGAAGAGCATGCTCTGTCTTCTGTTCTTGCTGTTTCCTGCGGGGGGAAAGAGAGGCAGACAGAGAGACAGACAGAGAGAGAGAGATTAGTCACTTCAGACACTGAACTGGTTCAGTTTAAGGACTTGGGTCACACGCGTACAGCTGCATTTGAAACTTTGGTTTTTCCTTTGAACTTGGGGGTACTGTACAGGTGTGATCCTTTAGCATGGAGTGACTATCTCTGCCATTATGCACACGTCCTTTGTGTCATAGTGCAAAGGTCATGATCTCTGGGGCCCAGAAGGTAAACAGGAAGGGAGTAGCTCAGGAAGAGCTGGAGCGAGAGGTCCATTGTGACAATGAGAGAACCATCGATCTGTCAAATTTAACGCAAACAATTTAATGAAATACTGTGTCATGCGGCCCAATATGATGTGCTACAAGTTTAGTGTGTCTTTTGTGAAAATGTATTTTGACAAATGTCACGTTGAATGTTTTCATTGTACAGCACCAACAAACGCAGAGCAGAGAGTTTTCATGCATTGTGAAAACGTGGGCGTGTGATCTTTGTGCAGATATTGGAACTGTCCCACTTCCTCGCAGAAGCAAAATGAGGTTGCTCATATATACTTCAGAGTTTGGAAATGAGAGACCAATCAAAGTTCTAAGCAAACATGTGCATGTAAGTAACTCACCTTCTCTTGCACTTAGTGTTTATTTATTGGTTTATTTAAAAATATATTTTTTTATTTTTATTTTATCAATTAATTAATTTTTGTACCTGTACTGTATGTGTAGTTTTGTGTTGACTGTGTTTATTTAATACACTCTTGCTGACGCCTGTTGGCCAGGTCATCATTGTAAATGAGAATTGGTTCTCAACTGATTTTACCTGGTTAAATAAAGGTCAAATAAAAAATAAAATAAATAAATAAAGTAGAATCCCTGATATAGTACTTCGTTAAACCAAAAGAGGTTTCAAGAAGTCAAGTGATTTTGCTCTGTCCTGGAAAATTTGTGCAATGGTGCACACACACCTACAAACATGTAAACACACGCACGCACGCACGCACGCACGCACGCACGCACGCACACACACACACACACACTATTCGTTGTATCCTGCACTGTTTCCTATCAGTGACCCAGTTCCCTCCAGCTGGGAAGAGAGGAAACACTGCTCAATGAAGCCCAACACCAGAGCTGCTGCCTGGGGAGACGGGCAGCCCCCTCTGCTGGGCGGACAGCGCTACTGCACGTGGGGAGCAGCCCCAAACACAAACCTGTTTCTGGGTAAGATGAGCTTCGGTAGCCTGGGTCTTTCTGCAGTTGGACCTCCTTCAGTGTGAATATTGAAATGCCTGTTGAAGAGAGAGAGAGACAGTTTGGCGTGCGCTCGTTAAATCCTGTGCAGCCCGTGTGACCCCCCCCCCCCCCCTTAAAAATGGTATTACACATTAGTATCCATTTACAAATATTAACCAATATCAGTTAATATTTAGTTCACGTTTTTAGTTTGGTGGCATTGTAGTAGAATGGTTACGGGAGCTGGGCTTGTAACTCAGAGGTTGCTGGTTCGATCCCAGGTGGGGACACTGCCGTTGTACCCTTGAGCTAAAGGTACTTAACCTGAATTGCTTCAGTAAAATATCCAGCTGTATAAATGGATTGTATGTAAAGAAATGTAAACTGTGTAAGTCGCTCTGGATAAGAGCGTCTGCTAAATGCCTGTAATGTAATGTAAAATGTAAAAATGTGTAGGTGGGATACAGGACTGCCTCTGGTCCTGGTTCCTGGCAGTGAGTCTTCACTTACTCCTAACAGGTGAGGCCCTATTGAAGCTCCGACACCAATCCTGCAAACACAACCGTCTGTGTCCACGAAACAACACTTGAGCTAGGCCTCAAAGCCCCAGGCCACAGTGATTCGCGCATCCCAATCCGAGGCACTCACTTTCTGGCAGCGGGTGCACGCGCATCCCCAGGCTCTTGAAGTACGGCTGCTTCATGGACTCATCGGCCGAGATCCGTTTCTTGGACTCATACTTTGGGGAGAGTAAAAAGGCAGACACAAATTTGCTGTATATTCATACAAATTTAAACTTGTCACTGTCAACACAATTCTTCATGTTTTTATCAATTTCAATGTGAAAAATGTATCACTGGTCTGCCACCTGGTGGCCATTTCTGGAACTGAATTAAAAAAAATCTCCAGACTGAAAACTATGGAACATACAGGTAACTGCCAAAATAAAGGAAACGCCAACAAAAGTGTCTCAATAGGGCGTTGGGCCACCACGATCCACCAGAACAGCTTCAGTGTGCCTTGGCATAGATTCTACAAGTGTCTGGAACTCTACTGGAGGGAAGCAACACCATTATTCCATAAGAAATTCCCTCATTTGGCATTTTGTCGATGGTGGTGGAAAACGCTGTCTCAGGCGCTGCTCCAGAATCTCCCATATGTGTTCAAATGGGTTGAGTTCTGGTGACTGAGGTGGTCATGGCATATGGTTTACATTGTTTTAATGCCCATCAAACCATTCAGTGACCACTCGTGCCCTGTAGATGGGGCATTGGTATCCTGGAAGAGACCACTTCACTCCCAATCGTGAATTTTTAGGTGTCATAAGGGGTTTATGCACTGAAACCTGACCATAGTATCCCTCTATGTGAAGTTCTCGACTGACTGTTCTTGATGAAACTGCCTGCTCACGCCCTAGATTGATATTGGCAGTCAACAGATTAAAGTTGCTCATCTGTTTTGCCTCACATCTCGAACCAATGCGACAAACACCCCTCTTTCAAAGCCACTGAGATCTCTTCTTCTAGCCATGGTGGCCAAAATAAAGGCCAACTGGGCCTGCCCAGCATATTTATACAAGACCCTAAGCGTGATGGGATGTCAATAGCTTAATCAACTCAGGAACCACACCTGCGTGAATGCCCCTGCTTTCAATATACGAACATAAGAATACATAACAGGCTGTTGGGCCCATCTAAGCTCACTGTTTCCTGGTCTAAAGAGCATCTGGTGCAGCATCAAGCCTGGACTTGAATACCGCAAGTGTTTCTGCCTCCATTACATGAACAGGCAAGCTGTTCCACATACTTACAACTCTGGGTACTAAAATAAATAACTTCCTGATATCAGTGTGCAATTGACCTTTACTTCAACTCCCAAGTGTTTTTCAAATTGAATACAATCTAATTTCTCTCCTTTCTTAAAATACTCGTCTTAAATTTGTATTTCCCACATGCATAACTTTACATTTAGCAATACTGAATGTCACCTGCCATGTTTCTGCCCACTTGTGTATTTTGGTTTAATAATCTTGGATTACCCTAGTAGATTCTAAACTGTTTGCTAAAACCCCAAGTTTAGTATCATCTGCAAATGTAACTATTTTGCTACTAGCATCCCTATCAAGATCATTTTTGTAAATAAGGACAATCAGAGGACCCAGCACCGATCCCTGTGGGACTCCACTGCCCACAGCACCTAGGTCAGATATGACCCTCCTACCATTACTCTTTGTATTCTACCTTGCAGCCAATTATGAACCCACTCTAAAATACTCCTGTAATTCCTACTGAATTCATTTTGACAATGAGCCTTTTGTGTGGTTCCAAATGCTTTTGGAAAGTCCAAACGTATAATATCATAAGCCTGGTTCAAGTCAAAACTCTTTGTAGCTTCCTCCTAGGCATGACTTTCCCCTGAAAAAAACAAGTTGGCTATCCCTTAAAATACAATTTGTCTAATAATACAATCCAGCATTTTGCACGAGATGCAAGTTAAACTGGTCTATTGTTCCCTGGGTCAGTACGGGCCCCCTTTCTCTTATATTGGAATTATACCACCCTGCCTCCAGTGATCTGGCATTTCTCAAGTGTTTTAGGTATTGCATGTATAAATATACACATGAAAATATACTTCGTATCCCTCATTTACTCAAACGTTTCCTTTATTTTGGTAGTCACATGTGCATGGTAGTTACACCTTGTCCCTGGCTGTGGTCGGATGTAAAACTCACCTTTAAAAACATTAACAACAACTCAATGCCTTCAGTGTCCAGCCTGGGGAAGGGGGAGAGAGAGAGAGAGAGAGAGAGAGAGAGAGAGAGAGAGAGAGAGAGAAGAGAAAGAAAAGGAGAGATCAGTGTTACTGTCACTCTGCTGACTGCTGTGTATTTGGTGGCAAACTGGAGGAAGGAAGCAGTCGGCTTTCAAAAAATTCCACAGGATTTCCTGCCTGGAACGAACGAACACACAGAGGAGTCTATGCTAGGAGCAGCAATCCTTTGCACTACAAAGCAACCTTGTAAATACACCATATTAACGTAGAAAAGCAATAAGCAATGTGAAATAACTGGCTTCACTATTATATGCTGTGTTACATTGGCAATGCTTGCCTTCCTTATTATAACCGAACTTAGTTTTGACAGAAACCCATTTTCCTTCGCACTCAGACACACCAACACAGTGTTGCTCTACAGGAACTGTACCTTGGCGCGTGGTTGATGAAGGGTTGGGCTTTGTATTTTGGGAAATTGTAAGATTTGAATTCCTCAATGGAAGAGATCCCTGGCCAGGTGTCTTCTGAAGGCGTGCCTATGAGGGACACACAACCAGGTTCATACGGCAAGACACTATCATTTAATACACATCAACACCATCTCACCACTTTAACGTTTGGTCACAACACGTCAGCGGTCGATCGCATGACATCGCCGGGTTGAAAACACAACCTCACACCTCGCTGTCGCGATCGCTCTGTCCCAAAGCAAGCACTTCCACTTCATAAAGCAACACTTATCCAATACTTATACTTGTGGTTCTGTGTGGCTCAGTAGGTAGAGCATGGTTCTGTGTGTCTCTGTGTGGGAGGGAACTGGGCTTGTAACTCAGAGGTTGCTGGTTCAATTCCCAGGTGGGGGCACTGCTGTTGTACCCTTGAGCAAAAGGTACTTAACCTGAATTGCTTCAGTAAAATATCCAGCTGTATAAATGGATTGTATGTAAAGAAATGTAAGCTGTGTAAGTCGCTCTGGATAAGAGTGTCTGCTAAATGCCTAAAATGTAAAAGTATGCAAATGAGGAAAGCCCTTTGCAGTCTCCCCTGCTTTATATCCCTGATATGGAGTGGAAGTGTTGCTTTGAGACGCTGCGGGCGCACGGTCAGACGGCAGGCAGACAGACAGACAGACGGGCAGGACTCACCCAGCAGTCTGAAGATCAGGTGCAGCTCGTCTTCCACGGTGGAGCCCGGAAACAGAGGCCTGCCAGCGGCCATCTCGTAGAATATGCACCCCACGCCCCTGCCACACACAAGCAGAAGAGCAGTCACGTGACAGCTGGCGCTCCACACACACAGGCGAGGCAGCGTCCCTGCTCGACACCTCGCGGGCGGTTACGGGGGACTGGACGAAGGCAGGAAGTTGTGACACCACTGTTCACTGAGCCTTCTCCTGAATTCTAGCCCTCAGCCCTTTGGTTTCACACACACACACTCACACCTGAACATTGTGGTTAGTAACAGGAACACGTTTGACCCACGCCCACACCCACACACTCACACTCACGTCTTTGTCTGCAAACATGACCTCATCCAGCCACCAGAAAAAGTCCATCACAGGTACTCATTACCACAGGGTGACTCACACAGTCTACAGGCCACAGCTACTTCTGCATTTCCCCAGCAACTCTACACAATCAGGCCCTCTAAACCTGCAGGATCGGTCTGACTCCCAGCAGCACAGGAAATACAAAGCACAGGAAAGGGTCGCGCCAGTTTCGGCTCTGCCCGGGAGTGCCACTAGGGTGGCGGCAGTTGGCTGTCCGCCCCAGGGAGGGGGGAGGGATAAAAGCTGAAGGAAAGACTCGCTGCATATATGAGTGGTCCTGTGTTACGGTGACAGGCTTTGGCCTAGTCGGGCACTGGCTCGAAGGAGGCAGTGCAGCGCTCGCTACTGGCCGGACTACGGCAGCGAGTTCTCATACGAGGGAGGGGATAATTGGCACGTCAAAAAGAGAGAGAGGGAATTGGATACTAAAAAGTGGGGGGGGGACAGAAAAAAAAAAAATAATAAAAATAAATAAAAATAAAAAGCACAGGAAAGAAAGAAATGACAATCAAGCCCAACGGCTAGGTGTGAAGGCGTCTCCCCCTCTGCGCTGCACTGGAAGAGAGAGAGCCAGCAGGGCTCCTAAAGAAACAGGACAGAGCTGGACAGTGACGGGCCAGAGCTGCTCACCACATGTCGATCTGAGTGGAGTACTCGGAGGAGCCCAGGAGCACGTCCGGAGGCCGGTACCACAGTGTCACCACCTCGTTGGAGTACGTCTTGGTCGGAACGGACTTGGCCCGGGCCAGACCTGGGACACACACGGAGTTACCATGTCAATATCTGTACAGATCTGGACTCTTGTGGACTGCAAGCATGTTTTACGCTCAATACTACGGCTTTTCAAATGTCACAAGGCAGTGTGGCAAGCTGCAATCTTTAACAAATATCCAAAGACAAACCTCACAGAGGCTACAGAAGCCACATGCTATATGTCCTAAAACACCACCAGCAAAAGACAAGATCTCTTGCGCGAACTATGATTGTTCCTACCATGTATTTATGCACATCTTGTAAGTCGCTCTGGATAAGAGCGTCTGCTAAATGCTTAAAATGTAAATGTAAATGTAATTGCTTAAAAAATATATAATCATTCAGTTTAATATAAAATAATAATATATGCCATTTAGCAGATGCTTTTATCCAAAGCGACTTACAGTAGTGAATGCATACATTTTTCAGTATATGTGGTCCCAGTGGGAATTGAACCCACAACCTAAGCGTTGCCAACGCCATGCTCTACCTACTGAGCCACACAGAACCAGATTTTTGTTGTCGTTTGGTCTGGTCTGGTAATGTAATGTGCTGCACTGATCTGAGATCAGTTGACCCCTCCCTGAATCGGTGTGCATATCTAATCTAAGCTCCGCTGAGAGGGGTCCAGGGCTGGCGTTTGTGTGGGGCTCTGTGGGGCTCCCTCACCGAAGTCGGCCAGTTTGAGCTCTCCTCGCTCGTTAATGAGCAGGTTCTGCGGCTTCAGGTCCCGGTGCAGAACCTTCCGCCTGTGGCAGTAGGCCAGGCCACGCAGAATCTGGAACAGGAAGATCTGAAACAGAGACGCCCAGACGCACAGAGACACACGTCAGAGTCTAGACAAGCACAAACCACAAAACCCGGCCTTCAGAACTAGGCACGTCCACAATTTGCTTTTGCAGCTAACCCCACAGAATAAGACGCACAACAATAACCTTGGCATACTTTTTTTTACAGTATGTTGTCCTGTAGGAGACAGAACAGAACTTCTTTCTCATTTTATCCCATTTAAATTTGGTAGCCAATTACAGCCTCTATTTTTCATGTCAATCCCCCCCCCTCGTATTATGAGTTCGCTGCCGTAGCCCTGTGAGGCGGAGAGCCAATTACCGCCCCCTAGTGGCACTCCCGGCCAGAGCCGAAACTGGCGCGACCGGTGGAATTGAATCCCGGTCACAGTGGCCAGCGCTAGACCACCCGAGAGGCCTCCTCACAACAATAAATAATCTTGCCATACTTTTTCCCAGTATATTATTGTCCTGTAGGAGACAGAGCGGATCGTCTGATGAAGCCCTGTTGTCACGGAGAGGGACACTGGCTGATCTCTGCAGTAAGGGCACTGCAGGCCTGAGTGCTGAGGGTGTGCAGTAAGGGCACTGCAGGCCTGAGTGCTGAGGGTGTGCAGTAACTGCAGGCCTGGTGCTGAGGTGTGCAGTAAGGGCTGGCCTGAGTGCTGGCCTGAGTGCTGAGGGCCTGTGCAGTAAGGGCACTGCAGGCCTGAGTGCTGAGGGCCTGAGTGTGCAGTAAGGGCACTGCAGGCCTGAGTGCTGAGGGTGTGCAGTAACTGGGCCTGAGTGCTGAGGGGTGTGCAGTAAGGGCACTGCAGGCCTGAGTGCTGAGGGTGTGCAGTAAGGGCACTGCAGGCCTGAGTGCTGAGGGTGTGCAGTGCTGAGGGTGTGGCAGGGCACTGCTGAGGCCTGAGTGCTGAGGGTGTGCAGTAAGGGCACTGCAGGCCTGGAGGGCACGGCCTGGTGTGCAGTGAAGGGCACTGCAGGCCTGAGTGCTGAGGGTGTGCAGTAAGGGCACTGCAGGCCTGAGTGCTGAGGGTGTGCAGTAAGGGCACTGCAGGCCTGAGTGCTGAGGGTGTGCAGTAAGGGCACTGCAGGCCTGAGTGCTGAGGGTGTGCAGTAAGGGCACTGCAGGCCTGAGTGCTGAGGGTGTGCAGGGGACCCACCTTCACATTGTGCATGCTCATGATGTTCCCACAGTCATCCATGTACTGCTTCAGGTCCTTGTCCTGCAGAGTGGAGAGTGCTCGCGGTCAGGACAGGAAGTGTCGGGAGGAAGCGCATGTTATCTACAGGAGCCGAGAGGGGGCGGAGAGCCAGCGAGCCGCGCGGGTGTGTGAAAGCGTTCGCTCTGATAGCGGCTCGACGCCTCGCCGTGGCTCTCTCACTCCTTCCGGCTCCGTGCAGCCCAGACCCACGATGAGCAGAAACGCACAAAGCCCATCGCTCAGAGATGTACACACGGGTACGTAAACACACACGTACACTCACTCACACACTCACTCACACACACACACGCACGCACACACACACACACACACACACGGTGACACCTGTAACGTCACCAGGCGTGGGTGAAGGCTGCTCAGAAGCGTGCAGTGTGGCCTGCCTCTTGCCATGGGTATTAAATGTCACACAGAGGACCAGGGTGGACTCCCCCTTCTCCTCCAGTCCTCTACAGAACCACGGTGGTGTTGGCTTAACAGCAGCCCATAGTTTTATGGTTCCTTTCAAAACTGAACATGCAAGCCCCTATGGGCTCCTTTAAGCTCCACCCCTCTACCTCCCTTACTAGCAGCCAGTGTGAGGATCAGGGGACTCACCAGGTACTCGAACACCAGCGTCAGGGACTTCTCTGTGTGAACGATGTCGTGTAACGTCACAATGTTGGCGTGCTTCAGGTCCTTCAGTAACGACACTGTGAGAGAGGAACACAGGGGCTTAAAGACGAGGAGAGGAGCCGGTGGAAAGGACAAGGCAAGCAATGAGCGACAGACAGAGTTTACAGCTCAGAGAGAAGAGCGACGGTCTCTCTGCAACACAGCTATGAGATCAGAGGATGTCTGAGACAAGAGGCGTGACACCAGTCATTTAGGGAGAGATACTGAGCAGTCTATTAGGAGGTGGACTGTTAAACTGTGTCTGTTAGAGGACAGTGAAGAGATCAGGGTACGGGGTTAGAAGAGGTGAGGGATCGGGGTGTATCTGTCAGGACGTGTCACATGACAGGAGAGAGGTCAGGGCGTGTCACATGACAGGGGAGAGGTCAGGGTGTGTCACATGACAGGGAGAGGTCAGGGTGTGTCACATGACAGGGGAGAGGTCAGGGCGTGTCACATGACAGGGAGGTCAGGGGCGGTCAGGAGGTCATGTCACATGACAGGGGAGAGGTCAGGGTGTGTCACATGACAGGGGAGAGGTCAGGGTGTGTCACATGACAGGGGAGAGGTCAGGACATGTCACATGACAGGGGAGAGGTCAGGGCGTGTCACATGACAGGGGAGAGGTCAGGGTGTCAGAGGGTCTGATGGGGACAGATCAGGGCGTGTCACATGACAGGGGAGAGGTCAGGGCGTGTCACATGACAGGGGAGAGGTCAGGGCATGTCACATGACAGGGGAGAGATCAGGGCGTGTCACATGACAGGGGAGAGGTCAGGGCGTGTCACATGACAGGGGAGAGGTCAGGGCGTGTCATATGACAGGGGCGATGTCAGGGCGTGTCAGAGGGTCTGATGGGGAGGTGTGTCCGCCCACCTTCCCGGATGGCAGTGCAGGGGGCCCCTTCCTCATGCTCCAGTCGGATCTCTTTCAGTGCAACCAAGTTGTCCGTCAGTTTGCTCCTCCCCTTAAAGACTGTGGCGTATGTCCCCTAAAGAGAGAGAGAGAGAAAGACATTTAAAGAGATTTAACCTTACTGTGACCAGCTAACAATCACCAAAGCTTAAAACCACTTTTCATTGTCTTAAAAAAAATACAAATCTACTGTTAATTTGATACTTGACTCAGAAAAAGTGTTTTAACTGGACAAGCCAAGCACACGCAATGTAAAGACTGCATGCTGTACCATAGAGCAGTGTTCCTCAATCCATTCCTACAGGGCAGGTTTTAATTCCAACCTAAGCTCCCAACCTATCATCTGGTTCTGTGTGGTTCTGTGTGGCTCAGTAGGTACAACACGGTGCTGACAACGCTTAGGTTGTGGGTTTGATTCCCACTGGGACCACATATACTGAAAAATCTATGCATTCACTACTGTAAGTCGCTTTGGATAAAAGTGTCTGCTAAATGGCATATATTATGTTATATATATCATCTGCATCGGTCATCTGTTAATGATCACTTGAGCATGATTAAGTGGAGGTTGTAATGAAAACATGCAGCGCAGTGTGCCCTGCAGGAATGGATTGAGAAACACTGCCACAGATGGCTGACGTTAATTTACTGTCTGTCTGTCTGTCTGTCTGTCCAGAGCTGTGTGGAGGTGTGCGGTCACAGCTGATCAGAGGTCACTATGTACGGCAGGTGAAGGTGAGTCAGTGCTCAGGTGTGTGCTGGTGGTGCAGTGAAGGTGAGCGTGTCGCGCACAAAGACCGGGAAAACTCACTGACCTCTCCCAGCTTGTCCAGCTTGATGTACGTCTCCAGCTTCCCAAATCCAATCTCAGACTGAAACCAGAAGAGAGAGGGGGGATGAGTGAGATATCCGTCCCTGTGGGGGCCAAACGGGCCAAACGGCACGCCCCAAACAGAGCCCTTATTGCGGCCCGGACACGTGTCTGAGGTGCGGAGATATCTGACACTAATTTACATTTTCGCTGAGCTATTTGTCATCGCCGTGGCTGCTTTGACGGGGAGATGGAGTGTGTAGGTGACCAGCAGGGGGCGCTGTTTCCCCACTCTCGGAGCAGAGCGTGCTCAGAGCACGGTGGGGGGAGAGAGAGGGGGGGACGCGACGGAGACTGATGACAGCCGCGAACAATAGAGACCAAGAAAACGCCGAGGCGGGCAATTCACATGCAAAACCTGCAAACTACAACGGAAAGGGGCGGACAAAGAGGAGGGGAAGGAGGGAGTCCAACAGAGGAGTCTGTGTGGGAGACCGCGCGCGCTTTCATACGCGCCTCCTCTGCCACTGCTCCGTCGGTACAGAACAGTGGAAACGCTCTCAGGCTGCTCACTGGTTTAAGATGGGAAACAGACTGGGAATGATCCAAAGCTTGTGTGCACCTCTCCTTTATGTCACGTTGGCTCCCGTCCCAACACTTCAGCCCTCCCCGCCGCCTGTCCCTGGGATATCCACGGCACTCAGGACTCAGGATTGATCCTTTACATCGTTGTTACACACCTACCATCGTTAAAATAAGCGACATTCTTCAGCCGTTTGGAAATAAATTTGAAAAAAACCCCGTGAAAATATGCCCTTCTACAAAAATCCCAGCAGATACCAATAACGAGATGTGACGACCGCACGAGGGCAACGACTCGGCGTGAACACGCGTCTCACACGACGCTCTTCACAAAGGAGTCGCCGTGGAGCACATCCACAGCACGCCACACCGACACAATCAGAAGCGCAGCAGCTAGCATGACAGCACCGAACACAGGGCGGGCGCAGGACAGAGCAGTGACACTCTGTTGTCAGGGGAGACGTAATGAGGTGTGCTCAATCGCTGCTGGTCTGAGGACAGAGCGATGTCCTGTTGGAGGAGCTATCGCAGTTACCTACTGCAGCGAGGGGTTTCCAGCCTGCTCTTTGGGGCGATGGGATCGGAGGCTGGAGGCAGAATAACGCCGAGTAGACTGACTGAGCGGGCAGAACGTGGCGGCAGTGAGAGCCCAGGCATCCGAGAGAGAAGACGGAGCGCTATGTGAACAACACTGGATGTGTGGAGGGGTTTGGGTGGAGGGCTGTGATAGTTTGGGGAGGTGGGAGGGGTATGATATAAAGGGGTACGGATGGTGTAGATAGGTGTGGCTTGTGTAGAACGTGTGGATAGTTAGATGTTGTGTGGGGGTGTGTGGGGCGTTGGACATGGTGTGTGGGTGTGTGGGGCGGTGGAGATAGTGTGTGGGGCGGTGTGGATAGTTAGATGTTGTGTGTGGGTGTGTGGGGTGTGGGCGGTGGAGATGGTGTGTGGGTGTGTGGGGGGTGGGCGTGCAGCAGGCTCAGACTCAGGCTCACCAGTGAGGCCCTGCGGGAGCGCCGGCTCAGGGGCTGGTCAAACGGAGGGCTGTTCATCTGCAGCTTCTCCAGGTAGCCGTCCGGTATCCGTATGTCCGCCGGCAGAGACAGCCGCTTGTTCAGGTCCTGGAACACAGAGCGCATTCAGAGCTGGGTTACAGCGACACCGACAATAAGCATCAACGACTCCAGCTACGCTTGAAGAAGAAAGGAAGAAAGTAGCGGCCTCCCGCGTGGTCTAGCGGTAAGAGCGTTCCACGCTAGCCACGGCAACCGGGGTTCCATTCCACCGGTCACACCAGTTTCGGCTCTGGCCGGGAGTGCCACTAGGGGGCGGTAATTGGCTGTCCGCCCCAGGGAGGGGGGGAGGGATAAAAGCTGAAGGAAAGACTCTCTTCATATATGAGTGGTCGTGCGTCGGTGACAGGCTTCGGCCTAGACGGGCACTTGCTCGAAGGAGGCAGTGCAGCGCTCGCTACTGGCCGGACTACGGCAGCGAGTTCTCATACGAGAGAGGGATACTAAAAAGTGGGGAAGAAATGGGGGGAACAGCAAAAAGAACTAAGGAAGAAAGTAAACGTTTGTTGTAAAAAACAATAAATGTGTTTTGGGCATACAGCTTTCATCAGGAGCTACACTGGCCAAGCGTAACCGGCAGACAGACAGACAGACAGACAGACAGACCTGGAGTGCACGCTTCAGACAAAGAGCATGCAATCGGATTAGAGCAGCAGGCAAACGCACACACAAACTGCTGCATTCCCCCCTGCTCTCTTACACTAACCTTTTCCTTCCCAGTGTTACAGGTATGGTGCGCAGCTGCCTGCAATGATGTCTATCGCTGTATTACTGCACTGATCTCTTGCGCTAACTATGATTGTTCCTACCATGTATTAATGTACATCTTGTAAGTCGCTCTGGATAAGAGCGTCTGCTAAATGCTTAAAATGTAAAATGTAAAATGTCTCTCTCTCTGCGGCTGTGTGCACCCTTCTGATATTGCCCAATAAGAAGGGATTCTACAGACAGGCCGAAGTGCTGCTGACGCTGGAATATCTTTAGAATTGACCTTTTCTGGCGGCGCCCACACCTGCCCAGCTATACGGCCTCTGCTCCTAAATAAACCGGAGGGTTTATCAGCGTCTGCCTCATCGCTGGCGAGCAGACACTTGGGAGCGTGGTATCTCTGCCCACAGACACACCAACTTCTGCTTGACTGGCCTTGGACTGCGGCAAAATTAACTGCAATATTAGGGACTGGTTAACATGCGGTCTGTTGGGATCTGGATAGAAAGGCTCCAGCTTGCCTCCGGTGCCTACAAAGCTGGCCTACAGTGAAGGCATGCCGCTGGTAAAATGGGTAATATTATTTAACCAGATTACATCAATGGGAAACATTCACTGTAGCCACTGCAACAACCCAAATCATTCCTAAAGGCTTAATATCGCAACATTCATAATGAAGCATAGACAAATCTGCTTAGGACACTAACATGAACACCTTATAAATATAAATATTTTTGGCATAGAAATCTTAATAAAATATCTGCCATTTAAATGTTGGATAAAACACAGGAGAGAGGAGAGGCAGTGAGTCACAGTCATGACTCCTCACATGCATGTGTGTGTGTTCCACAAATAACCACTGAGCTCCTCCCACAGCAGCAGCTGAACCAGAGAGAGAGAGGGGGGAGAGAGAGGAGAGAGAGAGAGAGAGAGAGAGAGAGAGGGGGAGGGAGAGGGAGAGAGGGAGAGGGAGGGAGAGAGATACAGAAGTGGTGTGACTGAGTAATTCTGCTGCACTCTTGACTCCACAAGGTCTGTCTTCCTCCAGTCTGCCAGCAGCTCTTATGCACAGCCTAAGACACTCACACACACAACACACACACGCACGCACGCACAAACAGCAGCCTGGTTGTGGTAAGGCTCAGGACAGGATGACCTCATCTGCCCCCCTGAGGGCCTGCTGCAAGACCCCCCCTCCCCACACCCCACAACGGTGTTGTGTGGGCACACACACACACACACACACACACACACACACACACACACACACACACACACACACACACACACACACACACACACACACACACACACACACACACACACACACACACACACACACACACACACACACACACACACACACACACACACACACACACACACACACACACACACACACACACACACACACACACACACACTTTCCATTCTAATAATACTATGCACCAGAGAAACACTTCCCAATTTGATACATGACAGCCCATTTCCCCTGCAGACCCACCACACAAACGGACACTTCTACAGATACGAGACACACCAGAATCTCCATACACTATTACAACTCCAAGCCTCTTAAATAATGGTATTCACCGCCGAAAACAGTGATCCACGCAGCGACCCAAAGTCAACACTCATTTTGATCAATTCCCTGTAGCCTCCACAGAATGTAAGTCCTCAGTAACGGTCTCATCATCGAAACAGGTAAAGGCATGACTACACAGTAAAGGTCTTCTAATATGGAGCCCCACGCAGGATGCTGTCGCTCTCTTCCTCCTCTGCGTCCTCAGCTGAGAGTTCGCTCACAAGTGGAGAGGTTCGCCGCTTCTCCATCTCCGACTTCATTTAGTATTTTCTTGCAATCTAGCTTGTTTTGATTATTATTATTTTTTTATAGCTTTGATGGCCTTCTCCTGTGACTTTTAAACTAGCTTTTGCCTCACCCAAATGCAAACTATCCCTGCCCGATTGCAAGCTTGACGGTTCAACACCTCCTCTGAAGTCCGTAACCTGGGTGTCGTTCTTGATTCCACTCTCTCATTTGAGCCACATATCAATTCCATCACCAAATCTGCCCTTTTTCACCTGAAGAACACATCCAGACTCCGGCGACCGCTCCGCGACTCCGTGACAGACAGAGACCCTCATCACTGCCTCTGTGACCTCTCTACTGTAATGGAGTCCTATTCGGGGTGCCCATAAAGCCCTAGATAGGCTCCGGTACGTCCAGAACTCCGCGGCCAGGCTTCACACACGCGAAACCCTGGCAGCACATCACCCCCACCCTCCAGCACCTCCACCGGCTCCTGATCCAGTCCCGTGTCTCATTAGAAATTCTCCTCCTCACCTATAAGTCTCTCCATGACCCTGCCCCCAAAATACCCCTCAGACCTCCTCCACACCTACACCCCCTCCTGGTTCTCCGACACGGGACTCCTCATCACTCCCCACACCAGGCTGCTCTCCTCATCACTCCCCACTCCAGGCTGCTCCCCTCCTCCTCCCCCCACACCTCCTCCTCACTCCCCACACCAGGCTGCTCTCCTCATCACTCCCCACTCCAGGCTGCTCCCCTCCTCCTCCCACACCTCCTCCTCACTCCCCACACCAGGCTGCTCTCCTCATCACTCCCCACTCCAGGCTGCTCCCCTCCTCACTCCCCACACCTCCTCCTCACTCCCCACACCAGGCTGCTCTCCTCATCACTCCCCACTCCAGGCTGCTCCCCTCCTCACTCCCCACACCTCCTCCTCCTCCCCACCAGGCTGCTCTCCCCTCCCCACTCCAGGCTGCTCCCCTCCTCACTCCCCACACCTCCTCCTCACTCCCCACTCCAGGCTGCTCTCCTCCTCACTCCCCACTCCAGGCTGCTCCCCTCCTCACTCCCCACACCTCCTCCTCACTCCCCACACCAGGCTGCTCTCCTCATCACTCCCCACTCCAGGCTGCGCACTGAGGGGGATAGAGGCAGTGCAGCTGCTCCTGGCCTCTGGAATGCCCTCCCTGCCTCAATCCGCAATGCAGAGTCCACCTCTATTTTTAAATCCACACTGAAAGACTCAGCTCCTCAGCCTGGCTTTTTTTTCCTAGTTCAGCTCTCCTCTCTGCGAGGGCGTTTGCGCTTTGTTTTTAAATGGTGTCGTGTTTTTTTCCTCCCCCTCTCTCTTTTTGTACTGTGCAGTGTCCTTAGGTTCCTAGAAAGGCACTTCAAATGAAACGTATTACTATTACTTCCTGTAAGGTGACAAGGCACGATGAAGCTTATTTCACTGGCTTCACATCCTTGCATAGCATTACAACAACTGTATCGGCTAATACTGCACTGTAAGCACCGTTAAAATAGGTCAATAAGGCGGTTTGCTGCTCGCTCTGCGGGAGAGTAAAACTGGGTGTAGTGGTGAGATGATATATATATATATATATATATATATATATATCCTCTCTCCTCTCTGCACTGGCTCCCCATCGCAGCATGCATCAGATTCAAGTCACTGGTGCTTGCCTTTCAGGTGGCTAGAGGAACTGCTCCCCCTTACCTCCAGACACTCATCACACCCTACACCCCAGCCAGACCCCTCCGCTCAGCCTCCTCTGGCAAACTGACTGTCCCATCCCTCCAGGCTACATGCACCCGCTCCTCGCGGTCTCGCCTCTTCTCTGTCCTGACCCGGTCAGAACCGCGGAATCACTTCCGATCTTCCGCAAGAGACTCAAAACCCACCTTTTCAGACTCCACTACCACTGAATTCTGTACATCTAAACAACTGTCATCACCACTGCCGACCTGCTCAACACTTCTTGTATATGTATCCCTGCCTTCTTGTTTAATAAAAAATTTTTTTTTATACATTTTTTGAAATAAATAAAAAATAAAAAATTACTAACCTTTTTACATTTATGGTACGCAGCTGCCTGCAATGATGTCTATCGCTGTATTACTGCACTGATCTTGTGCGCAAACTATGATTGTTCCTACCATGTATTAATGCACATCTTGTAAGTTGCTCTGGATAAGAGTGTCTGCTAAATTCTTAAAATGTAAAAATGTAAAATGATATATACATGCCATTTAGCAGACGCTTTTATCCAAAAAGCGACTTACAGTAGTGAACGCATACACTTTTCAGTATATGTGGTCCCACGCTCTACCTACTGAGCTACACAGAACACAGAGTGCGTGGTGTGGTGAGCCGCAGACGCTAAGAACACACAGCGGACGCTCATCCTGTGTGGGGCCTGGTGTTCGGCCGCTTCCAGTCCGGCCCACCCGCTCGCTCGAGTGGTTGCCATGGTGACGTGACCATCTGCAGCCGCAGACTTTACAGCCCCCCGTGTGTGTGTGTTTACAGAGAGCGGAGTTAAACGGGCCGCCGGGCCGTAAAGGGACATTCCACAGCGACGTGGAGTCCCACGTGTGAGATATGGGGTCAGGGGGGACTGCGATCGCTCTCAGGCGCTCTCATCACAAAGGACCCACACATTAATACGCTCAATATACTGGGGAGCTTTGGCAAAGATATACATATTGGTAACACGTGCCACGTGTTAAATAATTTGTTTCAGATTTTTCTCCCATTTTAGTAGCCAATTACACCCTCTATTTTTCATGTCAATCCCCCCCTCGTATTATGAGTTCACTGCCGTAGCCCTGAGACCGGCAGTGACACGGGCAAAATATCCTCCTCCTCTGCTTCCTGTCGGCATCCCTCCCCCCTCCCTGGGGTGGACAGCCAATTGCCGCCCCGGTGGCACTCCCGACCCGAGCTGACTCTGGCGCGGCTGGTGGAATCGAACCCCGGTCGCAGTGGCCAGCGTCGAACGTTGTAACCGCTAGACCACCGGGGAGGCAGATACAGCTCTTTTGACACAAAGTTCAAAAGAGAGAGAGAGGGGAGGTGGTGGAGATAAATAAATATAGGAGGAGGAGAGAGAGAGAGAGAGAGAGAGAGAGAGAGAGAGAGAGAGAGAGAGAGAGAGAGAGAGAGAGAGAGAGATGGATGGGGAGGGAAAGAGAGGTTGTAGAGGGAGTACAGACTGGTGCCATTGTCTTAGCATGACAAATGTAGGGAGAGGAAAGCCAGGGGAGGGGGGGAGGCTGGTCCCATTGTCTCCACACCATGACAGCACTGTGGGATTAGCATGGTGAGTCACAGTGTGTGTGTGGGTGCGTGTGTGTGTGTGTGTGTGTGTGTGTAATCCTGATAAACCCTTGTATGGACGACACTATGCGGTAACATGGCCCTGCCACGTGTGATTGGCAGAGACACTGCCCTAGTCTCTCTCGTCTCCCGTGCCTAAATCAGAAGAAGGTGCTTGTTCTCCATTGCATGAGGAGGATTCTGGGTAGCGGCCTTCCCCAGTCACCTCTATTCGGGGGTGATGAGATGTAGCGTTGCTCAACAGGAACACCGTTGGCCTTTACTCAGCGGTGTGAGAGAAAAAAGCGTGTGAGGTTAGCACGTCGTCGTTTTACCCCCCCCCCCCGTTTGTTTTGAGAACGCAGGACTGCATCCGATGGCATCGCAGCAAAGAGGAAGACCGATCGCTCTGCGATTCCTCAAACTCCTCAGGAAACAAGTTGTGTTCTGTGTTCACTCGGCAGGACGTACGATGTAGGTCAAACTCTCTGTGCTGACGTTTTGGAGGACGTGCTGATTTGTACGTCTGTACGTTTTAGCCTGCGTCTGTTTGTCCGCGCCTCCACTGGAGAGAAGCAACAGGCGGTGTGTGGAAGGTGTGTGTGTGTGTGTGTGTGTGTGTGTGTGCAGTAGGGGGTCTGCAGATGTGTTGTGTTTGTGGGCAAGTGTGGTAGTGGGTGGGTAAAAAAAACCCGATACACAAATAGATACTGATTTTATTTCCAATTCAGTATCGATTCTTTAAATCCAGGTATTGACTCTCTGCGTTATAAAAACTAGAGTAGATTTCGTTTTTCTTTTATCAAGAACTATGTAATATAACATCGATATATCAACATTATGTGAAGTCGTGTCTCTGTGTGTGTGTGTGTGTGCGTGTGTGTGGGTGTGTGTGTGTGTGTGTGCGTGCGTATGTCTCTGTGGGTGTGTGTGTGTGCGTGCGTGCAAGTGCTTTTGAAGCAGATAAATACCTACAGCTCAAACACTGTTACATCACATCTTCCTCTCAGATCAAACACAAGGCTTGTTGACACACACAAATATGAAATGGATTCTTCACGGCTTACTAGCTTCATAACGCTAGGAAAATACAGTCAGTTCTGCATCCATCTCAATACATCACCATCTAAAGTGTTCGAGTCAAAGCAAAATGGAGTTTTTTTGCACAGAAAAGAATGTGAAACCAACCCCAGTGGCAGACTGCACCACACCTGACAATGTCACAGCGAGGACATTACACACGATCTCCACCAGGGGGCGGGGATTTTCAGATCTGCACAACGCCAACCAGAACCTACTAACGGTTTAAACATTTCGCTCAATTCCACCGCTCCACTGCTGAAGGGCACTCACAGGTGGCGACAAGCAGATTCACGGGTAATGGCAATCACGCAGTTGAATTAATGGCAGATCTGTTATTTTAATCTCTTATTTTCACAAATGTTAATGGAGTTGAGAGTTGGACCCCATCCCATCCCTGCATAATGTCACCAATGGAGGAGGTCCAATTATATGATTTAAAATGGGAAAAATGCATTTTGTCAGTGAAGGAAAGGCCAAGTGAAAGGCACTGTGGGATGTGATGGAGTGTGTCAGAGTAAAGGGGTTTGAAAAGCTGTATTTGGGCGCTGTTACAGTGGGGAAAATAAGTATTTCACCCCATGCTGATTTTGTGAAGTTTGCCCCCTTACAAAGAAACACATTACTCTATAATTTTCATGGTAGGTTCATCTTAACAGTGAGAGACAGAATATTTTTAAAAACTCCCAGAAAATTCCATTATATGAATTTTAAACATTTATTTGTGTTTTATTGAGGAAAATAAGTATTTCACCCAGCTCCCCTCGAGCGCCACCAAACCGCCTCCCTCCACCCCTCACTCGGCCACACCGTACACACATTTACACTTTAGCCATTTATCAGACGGTCTTATCCAGAGCGACTTACACAGTTTACATTTCTTTACATACAATCCATTTATACAGCTGGATATTTTTACTGAAGCAATTCAGGTTAAGTACCTTTAGCTCAAGGGTACAACGGCAGTGCCCCCACCTGGGAATCGAACCTGCAACCTCTGAGTTACAAGCCCAGCTCCCTAACCATTACACTACACTGCTTCCTAACCATTACACTACACTGCCAGCCACACGGTAACAGCTTTCCCACAAGGCACAGGGAAAAGGGAAACCGCGCTCCTGACCACAACTCCATGGTGCCCTTTGACCTCATCATGTGAGGGGGTCACGGCCTCTGGCCTCGGCTGCTCGCTCGTTACGGGACGATCCTGGTAACAGGGCTTAAATTAGACTGACGGGATTATAAACCATCACCTGCCCCAGCTCCCAACAAGGAGTAGTAACCAGAGATTTCACAACCTGTTCCACACTGCCATCCATACTGCCACTAATCCCCTATTCAAACACTCAGCCCTGTCTACCCCCATACAGTAATGGTCAGAAGGAGGCATTCAGCGAAGGTGTGCATTCTTTTTTTATTAGTTTTTTCAGATTTTAATCCTGTTTTTCTCCCAATTTAGTAGCTCTCAATTACTCCCGCTATTTATAATGTCAATCTCTCCCTCGTAGTTCGCTGCCGTAGCCCTGTTACCGGCAGTGACAAAGGCGTAGCGTCGTCTCCTTCAAGACGGCACTCGTCGTGCTGTCGACTGTAACTCCGGCACCCCAGAGCCACTCCTGTGCGCAGCGAACGTCTTGTCGGCTTCCCTCCCCCCTCCCTGGGACGGACAGCCAAATGCCGCCCCCTGGTGGCACTCGAACCCCGGTCGCCGTGGCCAGCATCGAGCGTTGAAACCACTAGACCACGCGGGAGGCCCGAAGGTGTGCATTCTTATCGGCCTTAGAGAACGCTTTGTGTTTGCGTCTGGAAGTGCGCGTTCCGGTGCGGGTAAATATTTACATATTTCTACAGAGGCGCCAAGATAAAGAATCCCACTGTGCATATTAAAAACGAAGGGCATCTTATTTTTCCGACCCTACGTGAATAACATTAAAGGTATTTGCATATTTGAGATGGCAGCCCAGCTTGTGACACTGGGCTCGCCTCTCCAGCCTCTCTCGGTCTCGCTCAGTGAAGCCTTACGTTACGTAACAGAGAATGTCAACACTGCTAAGAATAACCCACAATCCGGAAGATCTGATGAAAACAAGCCCTCGCGGCCGACACATTGTTTGGGTCTGCTGGTTTGTTGTGTTTAGGCGGGCGGGGGGGGGGGGGGGTGACCCGGGCCCTTTTGGGTAGGGTGGCCCGCGAGGAGCATCGCGACACGCTCACACAATAACAACTTCTTAAACCAGTCCCCCTGGGGGCATGTGCAGGGGCTGCACCTCCCCTCCCCTCCCTTCCCCTCCCCCTCTCCTACCCGTGAGGAGGAGGAGGAGGAGGAGGAGGAGGAGGAGTGGGGGTGGAGATATCTCCCGAGCGCGGGCGGTAATCCGAGCGATTCCCAGGAAGGCCTGTTCGGGGAGAATCGCGGGGTTGCGTAACGCAGCCGGCGAATCACAGCAACGGCACCCACATCACGCTCTCCCCTCCATCTCCAAATCACACAGATTTGTGTTAATCTGCTTCTCTGGCTGCTGTCTCTCTCTCTCTCTCTCTCTCCCCCACCGCGCCAGACGCACATTTAACTCATTTACTCAGGTAATGGACCGTGCTGCAGGGGACTTTATTTACCCACAATGCTCCTCTCCACAGCTCATGTTCTACCCCCATCACGCACAACCTGTGTTCCTAAATCATCGTTTTCTCATGACTTGGTCAGAGGGTAAGGAGGTCGTACTGATTGAGTTATCCAGCGTGCGTCGTCTCCTTTCGGGGCTGTGTGCTCTCTATGTGGGACAGATCTGTAATTCCACTCTCGTGTTCTGGGTCTGTGTGTTCCAGGTTCTGAAAGTCTGAAGTCTGGACCTGGGTGAGGGGGGGCTGCACCCTGACGTAAGGGAGGGTGATCCATCCTCCCACTCTGAACGACCTCTGACCTCTCCAGCTGTCCAAGGCCCCCACCCTCAGGCCAGGAATGGGGGGGCGTTACAGTAATCCTCACGATGATGTAATCCCACACGGCTGAGCTTGGCTCTCAACCCCCAGGACAAAGCGGCATGAAGGGTTTTTTTTTATTTATTTATTTAACCAGGCAGGTCACTTAATAACTCATTCTTATTGGTGGTTCCGTGTGGCTCAGTAGGTAGAGCATGGCGAGAGAGGCAGGCACAACCCTGATGAGCAAAGAGCCCTCTCCCTGGCGACTCGAGGGCAAGCGACACTCCGCTTAGCGGGGCCGTCGAGCACGGAGAGAGCGCTGGCGCGGTCAGAGCGTCATACCGGGGGCCTCCAGCGGGGGAGGGAGGCTGACATGAAGTTCACAGGAGTGGCTCTGGAGTACCGGAGTTACAATCGGCGGCTTGGCGAGTGCCAGCTCGGAGGAGACAATACTTCGCCCGTGTCACTGCCGGTCTCAGGGCTACGACAGCGAACTCACAATACGAGGGTGGGATTGACATGAAAAACAGAGGGTATAATTGGCTACTAAATTGTGAGAAAATGGGTCAAAATCAGAAACAAATTCCTTAGAACATGATACCAGACCGCGAGGAGTGTCGCCACACTGAAAACCAGCGCACTGGCGGGAACGCCAGCGGCCAGGGCAAGGTTTGCCGCCGGTTCGAGGACATTAACAGACCGCTCGCCAGCTGACAGAGCAGTCCGGCTGTGAATCAGCCGCTGGTTACGAGGCATTTCCTGGCCCTCTCACGAAGGACTGAACAGCGTCCAAAACACGTGACGTATTCCACAATCCCTGCGGCCCTGACGGTGTCTCAACTCTCCCTTCACCAGAGAATGGGCTGGCTGCACCGCCCCTTTAAATATCTGTGAGTTTTAACCGACACAAGATGAAGAACTACACTTCCCAGATTTAAATGCACCCCCAGCTTGTGGATGCAGACATATGGCATGTTGGTAGCACCTGCTTGTAAACCTGGAAAATGTAGACAGGCAGTGTAGTGTAATGGTTAGGGAGCTGGGCTTGTAACTCAGAGGTTGCAGGTTCAATCCCCAGGTGGGACACTGCCGTTGTACCCTTGAGCTAAAGGTACTTAACCTGAATCGCTTCAGTAAATATCCAGCTGTATAAATGGATTGTAAAGAAATGTAAAACTGTAAGTCGCTCTGGATAAGAACGTCTGCTAAATGCCTGTAATGTAATGTAATATAATGTAATGTAATGTAATGTAGACGTGTGTTGTAGGAGATCCATGCTGTGATGAATATGGGTTTGCCGTGCCCTCTGGGCTGCCCACACTGGGGAGAGAACAGAAGACTCTCCTGCTGCTGGACGGAGCGAAATCGAGGGCTTTAGGGCAGGCAGGGAGCCCCGATGCTGGGTTAGGGCCTCTGCGCGCTCGAAGGACAACAACACGACAGCAACACAACCAGGGCTCTGCAACATCAACGCAACCTTCGCGACCCACGCAGAGGGGGTTTCAGAGGGTGTCCCGTACCTAGCGCAAAGATCAAACTCGCGACAGGGGCACGGGGTGAACTAACCTCCATTGAGATTCGGCGGTGGACCCTGTTCCTCAGACACACGCCGGTGGGGGACTGGATCTCGTCGGAGGATGTCCCGGATGCCTGGTCGCTCTCCCCATCCGACCCCATCTTCAGGTTCTCATGCACGATGTCTGAGGAGGAAGAGGGAGAGGGAGAGAGGAAGAGGAAGAGAGGGTCAGAGACGGTGAGGCAGAGCTAATGGAGGAGGAGTGCTGCAAGTATTCACACACCGTTCCCCTGTGTTTCCCTCTAGGCAAGGCCTAGTGACATCATTCCACCAATCACAACCTCTCCTCAGAGCGGTCCTGAACATAAGGGCTTCAGCTCACAAACTACACCAAGCACAACTCTGACCAAACACAAAGCCTCACAGTTCCTGGTGTAGAGTCGTTTTGAAGGGGTAGCAACTCTTTAAAATGTTAAATCGGCAAAAACTCCCACACACTCCAACTCCTGCCAATCTCACCAACTTTAATAAAGATCATTAAAAACTAGAGATGCACCGATCGATCGGCCTCTGACCGAAATGGCGATTTTCAGCTGATCGGCCTCAATCGGTGACTTGATCGATCACCCACATAGCCGATTCTGTGCGCCGGTTGGCTCCTCGCCCCCCTCTTTTCACGTGACGTGCGCGTACCCGTGAGCCAATGCAGACAGATCAGATGAGGCGCAGCGCTGAACACTTAAAGCTTTCAGTTTGTCATACATGTCAATCGAAAATAAGCCGCGGAGGAACAACCTCGCGTTCGTTTGAACGACCAACCTAATCATTTAGGTTGACCAACTCGTTTTCTACAGTACCGTAGGTACCGGGGTTAATTAATAATTAACTTCGTTGCGCTAGTTCGGTTCCTCTGAACCATTTTCCATTAATAGAACATGGTGGTAGTGCATACACTTGACGTAATAATGCCCTGCTGAAGCACTGAATTGCACTGAAATCATTATGTTCGCTAATGAGTGACGTTATGAAACAGTGCTATTCACTCATACAAATCTAACTTATTAGACCTAATGATAAATTCATCTAACGATTTCTAGCTAAACCACAGCTGTGCGTTTCCACTATCAAACAAACTCAGAAACAGCAAGCATCGCCTCTTTTCCAATTACTCCTAGTTTGAAACATTTTTATCTAGGCTTTGAAGCTAGTTAAAGTCGTAGTCGTTAGGCTACCTGACTCACGCAAATAATGAAATTCTGCTGAAGAGCGGCTTGTTTCAATGCCTTTGACAAGCTCCGCAACTGAAACATCCGCCCTTAAATCGCTACAAGTGTTTTCCATTGCACTATATAGAATTGGGATCTACTCTAATCCACCTCTAGCAAACAAATTAGTCTAGCGAACTAACCTGTTTTCCATTAGCATTGTCGCAATAACTTTCTGATGCACATCAAGTTGAAGCCATATAATTATTTAATGGAAAAAGGGCTTGTGTCATCTGTCATCAGAATATAACGTTAGTGTTTTAAATAAATATTTCCGGACTAATGGTCTGTCACCATGTCAGTACATTTAAACTACTCTTGTTTCTTTTTATTTATTACTTAAAGGCTACATGCCACTGTTGTTGGATTCTCTTTTATTCATCATTGAATTTAATTTGCACAAAAAAGAAAAGCTCTGTCCAGTAACCTGGAACACTTTTTTATTTTGAAATGTGTTTTAGTGAGACCTACCTCATGCTTCTGACCTACCTCAGAATTGTCAATCTTAATTTTCTATTAAAAAGCAAAGTTACAAAAATGTTTGTGTAAGTTGTCAATTATTGTTTTTAGGAGAAAAAAATCGGAATCGGCCAAAATCGGTATCGGCAAGTCAGACTAATCAAAAATTGGAAATCGGAATCGGCCAAGAAAATCGCAATCGGTGCATCTCTATTAAAAACACAACTACATTTTGGCATAATTGACATTAATCCCTGGAAAACAGTGGAAAGCCTGACGAGGTTAAATAGGGTGAAACATTGTTTTTGTACTAAAACATTAAAGCTGGCGAGACTGGCAGGAGATGGTGTTAGCATAATGGTTAAGGAACTGGGCTTGTAACGCAAAGGTTGCATGTTCGATCCCAGGTGGGACACATCTGCCGTTGTACCCTTGAGCTAAAGGTACTTAACCTGAATTGCTTCAGTAAAATATCCAGCTGTATAAATGGATTGTATGTAAAGAAATGTAAACTGTAAGTCGCTCTGGATAAGAGCGTCTGCTAAATGCCTAAAATGTAAATGTAATGTAATGTGTGGGAGTTTCATTGTTGTTCTCTGGGGACCTGGACATAAAGTGTGTGTGTGCGTAACTCGGGGATACCGGAGGATGAGAGCCATTGGACGATTCAGGACATTTGACACAGGGAGTGATGGAGAGAATCTCCCAGGGAGGACTTCCCCTGTGTGTGTGTCCAGCAGTCTGGCACAATGCATTACCTCTGCCGCCACTGGCACATGTGACTGGGATTTCTGTTGGGTTATATCAGCACTGGAACGGTTCCCTGTGGCTTCGGTGTGTGTGTGTGTGTGTGTGTGTGTGTGTGTGTGTGTGTGTGTGTGTCTGTGTGTGTGTGTGTGTGTGTGTGTGTGTGTGTGTGTGTGTGTGTGTGTGTGTGTGTGTGTGTGTGTGTTTAAACAGAGGCAGTAATGCCTCTCTGAGGTGGCCTGGTCCTCAGCGAGAAAGCTCATAGAGATGAATGACTCTCTCTCACTCTCTCTCTCTCTCTCACACACACACACGCAGGCACAAAAACACACTCTCTCACACAAACACAAAAACACACACACACACTTCAAGTATTAAGGAACCAAAGTAGAAAAAGAGAGACAATAAATTTGGCCTCTGTGAGATGATAAATGTTCCTGCCTGAGGCAAACCATTCACCCAGTCTGGTCTCTCCTCCTCCAGCCCCTCCAGCCTACACCCACCCTCCACCCCACCCTCTCCAGTACATACCCACCCTCTCCAGTACATACCCACCCCCTCCACCCTCTCCAGCCTATACCCACCCTCCAGTCTACACCCAATCCAGGCCCCCTCCCCCAAGATATCGTGCCAATTCTGTCGACTAATTCTCTCCAAAGCCCTCATGTGTTCTGCTTACCAAGTGAGTGCATGGCTGTGAGTTAGAGTTTAACATCTGCCGACTGGCTGCTGTAAAATTTCATTGCCGAAGCAGGTCTGTGTTCCACCCCCTCACCGGCCCCTCCCCCCACCCCGGCCCAGCTGGAGACGGGACCAGTAAACCAACCCTGCTAATGGTCACCCTTTTATCTGCCTGACATCTTAAAAACCTCTCTGTTAACCCCCGGGCCAAAGATTAAACAATTAAAGTATTCGCGCTTCCTCCCCGGGTTGTAAAAACGCTGGCGAGGCTCTTTGCTCGGGGGGCTGTTCAGATTGTGACCCCCTGCTCTGCGGGACGTCCCGTCTGCGTTTCATTAGCATTAATGAGAGGGTTCACTTTCACACAGAAAAGGCCCAGCTCCTCGCGCAAAGCAAAACACCTGTAAATAACCTTCAACCCTGGACATTTTTACTGTTATTCCTCTAACCTAGATGTCCATATTAAAGTCGTTACAGTGCTATTCCCCTATCCTAGCGCTACCCCTGATACACTGCACTATTATTCCCTACACTAGTTCTATCACTGACACATTTACGTTTTACATTTGAAGCATTTAGCAGACGTTCTTATCCAGAGCGACTTACAAGATGTGCATTAATACATTAGTACATTAGTGCATTAATACATGGTAGGAACAGATAGACAATGCAATGCCATTTAGCAGACGCTAGTGACTTACAGTAGTTGCTAATAGACACTGCAATGCTGTGCTATTCCCACACAGAACCACTGCACTGTTATTCCCCTACACTAGTGCCATCTCTACTAAAGACACTGCAGTGCTTTTCCTAATAAAGACACTTCAGTCCTATTCCCTATCCTGCTTTCATCCTGCTATGAGTTGCTATGTATCGCCAGCTTCTTGTTTGTATGCAATGTTGTCCTTGTGTTTGTATATATATATATACCTAGTGCAGGTACTGTCTGTCTCACTGCATACTATATGTAGATTGCATTTTCTATTATTTTAATGCTTGTATGTACGTGTGTTTGTTTCTTTTTTAACTAGCTGTCTGCCCCAGGGACTACAGATGAAAATGAGCCTCCTTGGCTAACTCTGGCACATTTACAGAAATGTTATCAATGTGCACTGTCCCTGTCAAATACATAAATACATAAATACACTAGTGCTGTCCCTTATAGACACACTGTATCCCCTATCATCCCCTATGCAGGGATATCCCCCTACACTGTCCCTGACACACTGCAGGGATATTCCCCTACACTAGTGCTGTCCCTTATAGACACACTGCAGGGATATTCCCCTACACTAGTGCTGTCCCTTATAGACACACTGCAGGGATATTCCCCTACACTAGTGCTGTCCCTTATAGACACACTGCAGGGATATTCCCCTATACTAGTGCTGTCCCTTATAGACACACTGCAGGGATATTCCCCTAGCTGTCACTCTGATGATCTGATGAATGCGCAGCATCGCTCCAGTTTCTTTAAACTTAATCAGAATTAACGAGCAGATGAATCTCAACCCTGAGCCTTCAGTTCCGCTACTTCAGCAAGCTGTCATCACTGGCACGAACATGCACTTTCATCCCCCCCCCTCCCTCCCTCCCTCCCCCTTCGTGTTCGAGTGTGCGTCTGATCAAAGCACGCCCTCAAACCACAGCGCTGTGGGCTGCGTCGTTAAATTCAACTCCTCAAAACAATAAAAGTCACCTGGCTCACAAACAACTGGGGCGTCGTTTTAACGTCGAGCGGCTTTGTATTCGGCTTGCGGCGCACGTTTCAAACGTTACTGAGAGCGCACGCACTTCCTGCAGCGCGAAGGCGAGCCACAGAAACCTGTGATCTAGTTATTCACAAGCTAATCTCCTGAAGTGGAAAATCACAATGTTTCTTTAAGAATTTGTTTCTGATTTTATCCCATTTTCTCCCAATTACACCCTCTACTTTTCATGTCAATCCCCCGCTCGTATTGTGAGTTTGCTGCCGTAGTCCTGTGACCGACTGGGAATTGAACCTGCAACCTCTGAGTTACAAGCCCAGCTCCCCTAACCACTACACCACACTGCCAGCACACAGGGGAGAGGTGAGGGGAGAGAGGGGGACTGGGGCGGGGCGGGGCGGTAGTGCTCACCGAGCCGGCTGCCGTTGCGGGGCATGGCCATGAAGGAGCCCAGGCTGCCCCCGATGACGCTGTGGGGGCGGCGCAGGGGGGGCTTCTTGAAGGAGCCCGTGTACTGGTGCAGGAACGAGTGCATGCTGTGGGACGTGGGCGGGCGGCCGTTCCTCACGATGGGCTCTGCAACGAAACCAAACAGCACAACAACACTCAATACACCTGCCCACCAATCAGCCAACAGAGTGGTTCGAGCGGTGTCTCTCAATCCAGTCCTGCAGGGCAAACTGCGCTGCCATGTTTTCATTCCAACCACCACTTAATCATGCTCAAGTGATCATTAACGGACGACGCGATGCAGATGATAGGTTGGGAGCGGAGGTTGGAATTAAAACATGCAGGGCGGTGTGAAATGGAATGGATTGAGAAACACTGGGTTAGACGACCACACGACAAGGCTAGACGTCTTCAGCGTTTGTAGCCCTTAACTGCTCGATGGGAGAAAGAAGTTCAAATCAAGCACCAAGCGTAGCTGCGTTTAATCACAGGCCCTTATGGTGTAAGTGTTCTCCACTCAACATATTTACTGCACAATATACAAATACAGTGATAGAACATCGATCCCAGGCATGCAGAGTCCAAAAGACAGCTTTTTAAATCATTTATATTTTGAACTCTTAGAATTGTTTTCTAAGCACAATAAACAACATGAAATCCGTCACGTTTTACCTACAAATGCTAAAATGTCTATAAGCAAGCAATTTCCTGTGCATCAAACTGCAAACGCCAACACCTGAAAGTATATGTCATCTGTAGGTTTCTTTAAGGTAACGATTCAAAGCATGAAAGAGTACAAAGTGTGAAAAAGCATGTATGGACAGGTCAACTCCTATAAAAACAACAACGATGAGCTTAAAAACTCACTGGGGGGGAAAGCGGTTAACTTGCCTCAACTGACAGTGAGAGGACGATGAAAGAGAGTCAGCCAGCCGTTACCTAGGGGTGTGTGTGTGTGTGTGTGTGTGTGTGTGTGTGTGTGTGTGCTTGTGTTTACACGCAGAGAGAGAGAGAGAGAGAGAGAGAGAGAGAGAGAGAGAGAGAGAGAGAGAGAGAGAGAGAGAGAGAGAGAGGAGAGAGAGAGAGATAGAGGTAGAGAGAGAGAGAGAGAGAGAGAGAGAGAGAGAGAGAGAGAGAGAGAGAGAGAGAGAGAGAGAGAGGGTGGGGTGGGGACTGCATACGCTGGTCCTCCATCGCGTTGGTTTCCTACAGCGGGGGCGTGGGTGGGTCTGGCCCCTCCTGAGCCGGGCTGTTAAAGGAGGGACTCTAATCCAGACCCTGCCGCCAGCGTGAGGAGGTTCTACAAAAGAGTCCAATCAGGGACATTACATAAACCTCTCATTTCACTAAGCCTCTCAAACCTGCTTTCCCCACTAGTTATTCAAGCTGGACCGTGCAGATAACCGCTGAGTTTTAATACGGGAACAGGAGATGCACGCAGTGGGTCTCAGCCCCCCGTTCGTGACGCTGTGTGGGGGTCATAATCTCCCCACGCGAGGTGCCGACTCCAGAGCCACAGTTCCACCGTAAATCTCATTTGCACGTAAATGTGTAATTCTAAGCTGAGCTGGACTTCAGAATGTTGGAATTCTGATGTGAGAGGGAGGAGGGAGACGGTGGGGGGTGGGCTGGCAGAGTCCCTCACCCTGACCCCTCTCTCTCGCCCACCTGCGCCCCAGAACGCCCACAGCCAAGTCCACCTGGCAGAGCCCTGCACCCGGTCACCGCACGACACTTTAGAGCGAGCGGCTTTTCCGCCTCACTGCCGCTGCGACACTGCTGCATTACATAAGCGGATGAAGGCCCGGCTCTCCGCTGGGTCCCTGTGAGCCGCGCGAGGCTTTCGCTCGACGCAGCCTTGTTTTCCTCTGTAAAGGGGGGGGGGGCAATCAGGAGGAGCTTTGAGCGATTCGCCATTCACGTTCCGCAGGGGTAACAAGCCTGAGCCCTGTCAAGACACAAACAAGACCCCACCTGAATCGCAAAGCGCTGCCGGGCCTCTCTGAAACGCACCCTCGTAATTAGGGCAGGGGCACGTGCTTCAGTGCTCTTAACTCTTTTTCACTCTGGATAAGAGCGTCTGCTAAATGCTTAAAATGTAAATGTAAATGTAATGTTGGAGGGTGAGTGAAGGAATCTTGGCCTGTTCTCACAGCTACACCCCCTCCGATCGTGAGGGGAAAACCAGCACAATTCACCAGGACAGGGCTTGCTTCTCATATCACACAAGTTGTCTTTTGGCAAACTTAACCTTCATTAATTCTACAGAGGACTGGAACCAAACGGCTCCAGTATCACATCTACAAGTCTAAGCACTGTAATACTACATGCATGCATTTACTTAGTTTTGTTTTTACAGCCACTCACCTTTTGTTAACGAAACAGTAGCTGCCTCTTTAATCTATATCCTTTAGCTACTCAACTTGTTTTGATGCCTAAAGGGAAACTAAAATTAATGTTGTGTAGTTAAGAGGGTTATCCCGTGTTTGTTTTGTAAGCTTAACGACAAATTTGTGTGTGTATAGGCTACAACAAGGGTGTGTTTTTGATCCGTTTGCAGATGCCAAATTGCTGGAAGTTTAATACAGGTAACTGCCAAAATTAAGGAAACATTTGAGTAAATGAGGGATACAAATTGTATTATAAGCAGGTGCTTCCATACAGGTGCAGGCCCAGTTGCCCATTATTTTAGCTACCATGGCTAGAAGAGATCTTGTTGACTTTGAAAGAGCTGTTATATTTGGGACACATTTGGCAGGAGCTTCAGTGATGAAAACTGATCAACTTACTGATGTTTTAAGAGGAACAGTAGCTAAGGTGATCCTGGCATGGAAATATGAGGGAAACAATAATGGACTAGTGGCAACTGTGGTCGAAAGCGTATACTGCTCAAACGTGATGTCCTTGCTTTGGTTCGAGATGCAAGGCAAAACAAATGAGCGACTTTGAATCAGTTGACTGCAAATATTAATCTAGGGAGTCGAGAACTACACAGAGGGATGCTATGGTCGGGTTGCGTTGCGAAAACCCCTTATTACCCCTGAAAATGCATGTTTTGAGTAAAGTGGTGCAAAGAACACAGACAGTGGTCTACTGAGCAGTGGAAAAAATGGTCAGATGAGTCACCCTTCACCCTGTTCTCAACAAGCGGACGAGTGCATGTGTGAAGCATGCTAAAATAAACCTACAGGCCTGAGTGCTTGTTTCCCATGGTGAAGGGTTCTGGCAGCTGTTATGGTGTCGGGTGCATTTTCCTACCATGGTTTAGGTCCACTCAACCCCTTAGAAGGCAACGTAAATGCCAATAAATACAAAGCCATTCAGAGTGATCACCTTCATCCTATGGTGAAGCATTTCTGTCCTGATGGGAGTGGTCTCTTCCAGGATAACAATGCCCCCATCAACAGGGCACGAGTGGCCACTGAATGGTTTGATGAGAATGAAAAATATGTAAACCATATGCCATGGTCGTCTCAGTCAGCAGAGACCTCAACCCAGCGTTTTCCACCACCATCAACAACAAAACACCTCATTGGCAGTGCCCCACCTGGGAATTGAACCTACAACCTCAGTTACAAGGCCAGTTCCCTAACCATTGTACTACACTGCTGTCCACACTGAAGTTGTTGTGAAAGCTCATAGTGGCCCAATGCCCCATCAATCTACTTTGTGTTGGTGTTGGTGTCCGCCCCAGGGAGAGGGGAGGGAAGTTGACAAGACGTTTGCTGCGCACAGGAGTGGCTCTGGAGTGCCGGAGTTACGGTTGACAGCATGACGAGTGCCGTCTCGGAGGAGACGATACTTCGCCTTTGTCACTGCCGGTCACAGGGCTACGGCAGCGAACTACGAGGGAGGGATTGACCTGAAAATAGCGGGTGTAATTGGCTACCAAAGTGGGAGAAAAACGGGAGAAAATCAGAAACAAAATGTTTTAAAAGACTTACAAAAAATACAACTATTCTCCAGCTGTTCCTCACTCCCTCCCTGAGTAAACGTGTCCTGAACTCAACAAGGACACTATACCTGTCAAAGAACAGGTGGAAAAGGGAGGGAGCGAGGGAGAGGAAGACAGGTAGAGAGAAAATGTAAGGGGAAGAGAGAGGGAGAAGTCTGCAGTGCAAGGAGAAAACCGAGCCGGCGTGGTAACGTCATGGAAACTCCTGAGTGCTCTGGAGCTAACACCATGGAAACGTGAGCACCAAGCAGTGCTGCAGAGTGCCAACTCCATCTCTGTGTCTATTTCCATCTCCATTTAACCAGCCATTACAAGCTGTGTGTGCGTGCGTGCGAGCAGGTGTGTGCACGTCTGTCCCTCCATGTAACCGTGCGTCTGCGTGTCTGTGTGTCTGTGTGTGCAGGGGTCCTCCATCCACAGTGACGTACACAACCAGGAGGCGGCTAGACAAGAACAACTGACGTCAGCCTCCCTGGTGGTCTAGCGGTTACAACGTTCGACGCTGGCCACTGCGACCGGGGTTCGATTACACCGGCTGCGCCAGAGTCGGCTCTGGCCGGGAGTGCCACTAGGGGGCGGCAATTGGCTGTCCGCCCCAGGGGTGGAGGGGGGAGGGAAGCCGACAGGAAGTTTGCTGCGTATAGGAGTGGCTCCTCTGAAGTATCGTCTCCTCCGAGACGGCACTCGCCGAGCCGCAAACCGTAACTCCGGTACTTCAGAGCCACTCCTATACGCAGCGAACTCATGTCGGCTTCCTTCCCCCCTCGCTGGGGCGGACAGCCAATTGCCGCTCCCTGGTGGCACCCCTGGGCAAAGCAAACTCTGGCGCAGGCGGTGTAATCAAACCCCCGCTTCTTCTTCTTTTTGTTTTTCGACACCCCTTCCAGCTGAGACGCCTGGAGCAACAGCTCGCCACAGATTTAAACACTGCCTTCCGACTTAAGCCCAGCAGCTTTGCAGGCACTTGAGAACAATTGTGCACTTTAAGGAGCCTTAATCAGCCGACGCTGCTCAGCTGTGACTCACTCCCGCCCAGACCGCCGGAGGTGCTCTGAGTCCTCACGCGCTACGAGGAGCCGTAAACACACCGAGCAAACAAACCCATCCTCAGCGCGAGGCCTTCGGCGCCTGACTGAGGTGAGGCTCCAGCTTTCTGGGGCATTCTCTGCCGCAGTGTGCGACCCACGCAAGATCGGGAGGACCGGCCTGCCACGTGGTCTAGTGGTTTCCGACACTGGCCACGGCAACCGGGGTTCGATTCCCTGGCCGCGCCAGAGTCAGCTCTGGCCGGGAGTGCCACCGGGGGTGGCAATTGGCTGTCCGCCAGGGAGGGGGAAGGAAGCCGACAAGACGTTCGCTGTGTACAGGAGTGGCTCTGGGGTGCCGGAGTTACGGTCGTTGGCTTGGCGAGTGCCATCTCGGAGGAGACGATACTTCGCTTTTGTCCCCGCCGGTCACAGGGCTAAGGCAACGAACGGACCAATCACGCACTGCCCTGCCCACAGAGCGAGAGCGGGCAAGGAAATATTGAGGTAGACGAGTCTAACGTGTCTCTAAGTGCGCTCTGCAGACTGAGATGCGTACATCAGAGATCACTATCCTCGGGCAAAATGGCCAGGCAACGCCTTCCTGCACCAGGCACATGCAGAGAAACAATTAAGCCACTGTGTTCCACTCAACGTGGACAAAACAATTACACCCCATATGGAGCTCCGAATGGGGGTGCATTCAGGGCGTGGACGAATTGCATTTCAAAATAAAAGCGGCTGTTCAAATACGTTTCAGTGCTAAAATAAACCAGACACTTAAAAGCAGCCGTTACCGGAGCAGAAACCTGACTGAGTACAGACTTTAGAGTCAGTCTGTTTCTATGTTCAACGCCCCTCACAGCAGTGGAGGTCTCACTTTTACACAAGAGATTGAGAGGTTTCCATCGATGGGACAGAGATGGACAAGGCAGAGGGGTCTCAATAGAAGTAGACCCCGATTCGACTAGGCCTGCTGTGCTCCTACTGGCTAGACTCCCTCTGAGAATAAAAATGACTTACTTGTCGATGTCCATCGCTGTATTACTGCACTGATCTCTTGCACGAACTGATCATTCCTACCATGTATTAATGCACATCTTGTAAGTCGCTCTGGATAAGAGCGTCTGCTCAATGCTTAAAATGTCAAAGTAAATGTATCCTTCAGTATTCTCCTGAACACACTACCCTCCTTCAAAACACTGCTCAAAACCCACCTATTCACCATGGCCTATCACTGACACTTCTCCCCTGTTCCCCCACTGTTAACAGTCTCCCATTGTCCCGTTTTATGTTGTTCATGTGTTGATGTTGATGTCGTCCTTATGTCTGAACTATTTGCATGTGGTTTTTTTTAATTTACATTTTTTTGCGCCTTGATTGTAATTCCTGTGTTGCTTTTATTTACTTTTATGTAAAGTAGTGGCCTTGGGTGTCCAGAAAGGCGCCAGTTACATAAAATGCATTGTTATTATTATTATTGTTATCCTATGCTCTAGAAAGCAGCGTTGCTGAAGTGAAACTGACAGGAGACAGGCCGGAGCCTCTGTGGCCAGCTCAGTGCGGTGACTGGGAGAGTGCTCTCAACGGCTGGGCGAAACGGCTGCAGCTGCCGTTTGATCGTTAGGCAACACTTACGGTTTGATAGCAGAGGCACATGTCGTAACACTCCCAGTTCTGCTTGTCCCCCCCGTCTCCAAACGTTCACCACGGGTCTGCGGCTCAAATTCTGCCTCACTCTGAGCTGTAGCTCTGTAATGTCCGCAACGAGGCCTTCGGCTCGCCCGTAAATCACCATCGCAGAGGCGATCCTGAGCCGCTCCACAACACAATCTCGTCATTTAAGACGGACACAACACGTCTGATCTGCCAGCAGTGACAGATCACTGATATAATGTGTGTTATCTAAAGAATATGAGTGCTTTCTGTGGAGGAAACATGGTGCTGTACAGCAGGCCACTCGCAGGGTAACAGGGTCATTCAGAGGGAGATCCAGCTGACTCAGCAGACACACCCGCTGCCAACCACGTTAAACATCCATGAAGTCGCTGCCAACATACCTGCTCCATGAAACAATGACAGCTTGTCAAGTTTAATTTCATATCAAGCTGTGACTAACAGCACAGTAACAATGAATCTCAGGTTTGTCAGATCAGAGTTTTCAACTCGACCTCACGCCTGACCCAATAGCAAGGATTTCAGACCCTATTTATGGGGGTGTTTAGCCCCCATGTCTTTCATCTCAGTGCCCCTGAAAATGTTTAGTCATTCTTTTCTAAAAAACATTTTTACTTAATATCTATTTTAAAAATACCACAGATGGAGAGAGAGAGCGGTATTTAAATTTTGAGAGCGACCACCATTGTGGTGTTTTTGTTTTTGGGGAATGTAACAGCAAGTTAATTAAAAATGTAGGCTTGTGCTTTGCATGTGTACATCTCACATTCTCATTGGGGGCATTCTCACCCCCCTAACCCCCCTAAAGGTAAGACCCTAGAGTCGCCCCTGCTGGCTCCCCAGCCCTCTCTGCCCCTGACCCAGGGCGGTGGCGGCCTCAGTCGGGCGCAGCGCGTTCTCTCTGCCGTGGAGCTCGGGCCGTCACGCGGCTGCCTCTCCCACAGGGCCTCGTTAGCTCTGCTCTTATTCATCTCGTGTGATCCTCGGCCCCGCCTGGCAGCCTGCGTCCGCGCGCCCTTCCCTCCCGCCTAATTTACCCACCGCGCTCTGAGTCAGGTGGGAGACACAGCGAGCGGGAGGCCGGGAAAGACATCTTAAGCTCTAAAAACATACACAAACTAAAATGTAAATGTCTACAGTGTGGAGAGCAAAGACTTGGTATGGTGAACGTGCGCTAGACTGCGGGAGACTTAACGGTGGTCCAATTCTACATCTGCTCATTTCCCCCGCTCTCTGACACAGTCGAGGCCGGCTCCTTCCTGCGCTGTGCTCTTTCCCAGTCTCTGGTGGTGAGACTCCTTGTGGCCTGTCAGGACACCATTAATCATTCTTACTTGTGTGCTTGTTGGTGAGCTGCGTCTGATTCATTCGGTCTGCTCACGCTGCGTGCTCCTCCGCCGAAAGCTGGAAAAGGTCACCCGGAGCCAGAACCTCAAAACCACTTCCATTTTGTTTCAAATGTCAGACAGACACATTCCTCTACGTACGTACGCAACTGTTAAAAGGCCAGTGGAAGCACAATGCAACCCACCGGGGGGGGGGGCTGGATGGGTTGGGGGCCTGGGGATTCTTACCCTGAATGGTATTTCACGCTCAAAATAAAAGTGAAAAGGACACGAGGACACAAGAGATCACAGGAGATCGCACGACAAGCCGCATCACTGCAACGACTGGAGGATTTGTACCGCATAATGTCTGGGATGCAAACGTATCCAGTTTACCGACAGTATCAACGCTTTCGGATTCTGACCCTGTGTTGCATTCTCTCCAAATGCGGCCACAGAAAGAGCAGCAGGAGGTCGCTCTGGGGTCAGTGACGACAGTGAAGCTGGCACATGATATAATTGATTGGTCGTACTCCCACAGGGGATATCACACACTGTGATGAAGTAGCATATCCATTCTGATAAATGACAACGAGCCCCAGGGACCACGGCTCTGTTGATCGGTGCTTCTTTCCCGTTTTAATCATTTCTAATCAGCACGCTGAAGCCAAACTGAAAAATCTACAGTGACAGCAGTGTTCTGCGTAATAAGTAGAGGTGTTCCCACATACACGGTTTAAATTTCGCTTAAACAGTTACAAAAATGGATCTGACATTTGATTCTTGATTTTTTTCCACCAATAGCCAATTTTTAAACGTGCACAAAAACGTTGAAGAATCATATATTCAAACTGTCAGCCTAGTCTTTTTTTTTATGTATGAATGTGCCTTATAGTAGACACCAAAAGGACATGGATTCCATTTATCGCTGGGCAGGGCAGCACACATCACACACAGCCCCTTCTGTAGGCTAAACTGCTACCGAAAAAGGTTTGTCCACAACAATATTCACAATGACCATTTGCAAGCAACAAATGACCACTTCTCCAAAATAAGAACTTCCCATTATTTTTGTGCTAGTTGGGACAACGGAAATACAGGACTGATGAGTATGACTATCGACTCATTTCGAAAGAAAATGATTTCCCGAAAGGGATCTTTTCTTCCTTTATTTTAATTGACATTCTCATTAATGTGGATTGTTAATCATCTCACGAATGCATTCTGTCACTGTGGTATTGTGCCAAGAATGCAACTTTAATGATTGTTGTGTACAAAGAGAATAAACTTTAAAATTCACATCAAATAAACAGCACTGCTCCAGGGCACAATAAATGACCTTACTTTCATTATTTTCTTACTTGTTTAAGACCTTAAAGGATATTATATATATCTTAGATCTATATAAGATCTTAAAGGATATTATTATACTGCTTCTGCTCCACCCCGACTACTACTTATGAGAAACTGCTACTCCTGCTACTTAAGTCAGGGTATTCATTGACATAAAACATTAACAAAATAAGCAGAAACTATTAAATAGCATAACAACTGCCACAAAAAGCTTATATACCACAATGTATTAACATAAGTACATAATTTAATTAACTTCACAATTTACATTCCGGAGGAGGGAAGAAAATAAAAACCAAGAATGAATAACAAGGGGCTTCTTGCGTGGTCTAGTGGTTTCAACGTCCGACACTGGCCATGGCGATCGGGGTTAGATTCCCTGTCGTGCCAGAGTCGGCTCTGGCCAGGAGTGCCACCGGGGCCGCAATTGGCTGTCCGCCCCAGGGAGGGGGGAGGGAAGCCGACACAGTTCGCTGCACACAGGAGTGGTTCTGGGGTGCCGGAATTACAGTCGACAGCTCGGCGAGTGCTGACTCGGAGGAGGCAGCGCTTCGCCTTTATCACTGCCGGTCACAGGGCTATGGTAGCGAACTACGAGGGAGGGGATTGAACTAAGCACAGCAGGAGTAATTGGCTACCAAATTGGGAGAAAATCTGAATGTGTTATACATACTAAATATTAAAATGGTCATTTAAATGCTTCAATGTTTCCGCTGAAGGGGAACCATTAGTGTTATTGGCTGCATGTGGTATTTTAGGCAGCCATCAACCCATATCTGCCAAACGGCGGGATTTTCCGTAGACCACGCAAACCCTTCATTCACCGCTCTACGGAAAATCCCATGACAGAAATTCAATGAAATTTAAATGCGTGTTGAGGTGCAACGTCCAAATATTATATCATTATACAAAAAACACATGCGGGGTGTAGACTTCACTAAAGTGGTACTATAAAATAATTTGGTACATGCTTGACATCACTATCCTAAACGCTTGCATTGTTTACAATAAAGCTCATAATACAAAGATGAAACTGTGCAACTTCAAAGTCTCCATAAATTAACTTGATAGGTATAAGCTACAGGAAAGCAGCAGGAACTCCAGCTCTAGACAATGGCAGAAGGTTTTGGGGATTTTCCCACACACCAAAGCGAATGGAAACTGCTAGTGCATGTTCAACGTGTTGACACAATGTTTATTTGTTCAGTATGTGAAGTGCGTATGTGTCCTGATCCATGTTTTGGCTGCTTCCATTACCACAAGTTTGCTTATGATGATCCCAACAGACAGGCATGCAAACTATTTAAACTAATAACAAAATGAGGAATGAGATGAACTGGTGACATTACAGAGAATGATAGAAACTCAATTAACTGAAATGTAACTCTTCACGTCAAATTTCAAAATGGTTACATGTAAATGCAGATGTAGACAAATAAATGTAAGATTGTAAGAATTTATCTGTACATAATTTACACACATTTTGTATATAACAATGGGCATAGACATCAAAATAAAGATAATTTCATGCTCTTTCCAATGATATATAATTTGCCTATTGCTTCACTCCTCCATTTCCTGAAGACTGAAGGTTGTCTGAGTGTGAGTGGGTGTGTTATGTGGCCAGGCCCACACTGTGTTTATACAGAATAATGCATGAGGAGGATATGGGTTAAAAGTGTCTCTGTGCAGAAATTGCCTTTGGAAATGTGCGATTGTCAGCAAATTTGTCACAGATATTTTGGCATCAACATTTTGATGTGATCCGGGTCAACAGAACAGCCCTCAGGAGCGTGCGTGCCTGAGTGTGTGTGTGTGGGGGGGGGGGTCATGTGACACACATTGGAATGCGAGGAGTCACAATGCCGGGGGGGTTCTAGAAGCCTCCGCAGCGCTGACATCACAAATGGCCCGCGGGCTGCAGATGTGTGTGTGTGTCCTCCATGGCGCACCCCGTCCCCACAATAAGGGCGCCATCACACAAAGCAAACCGGCAGCAATGTCACAGTGAGTCAGCTCCGATCTCAACCCCACACAACGCGTTAACAACGCTGCTCTCAAAGGAGAAGGGAGGGGAGGGGGGGGAAGAGAGAGAGAGAAAGATGTGTGGCGGTTTTGTTGTACCAGCTAGCTACCTTCCTCACAAACACGAGAGGGGGCACCACCCGCGCGTCCGCCCGAATCGGATAACCTCGGCGCGCGCCTCGCTCCCGCGTCCCTCGCCCTCCGACGTCTCTAATCCCGACATTCTTTCCACGCTCGTCGCGAGGGCTCCAGCGGCGCCCCGTCGTCACGGCGGCGAGAGGGAGCGGGGCTAATTATGCGGACGGCGTGAAGCGGAGCCGAATAAAAGGGCCGCTCTAAAGCCGCTCTAATCCCGCCGGCGTTCCTCAGGAGCTCGACCGCATTCCACAGCCGCGAGCCGGGTTCACCTCCACCTTTTAGAGACGTGGCCTGGGCGACGCGCCGGGCGTGCGCTCTGGGTAACGGCTCCCCCACAGACTTTATTACTTTATTAAAAGGGCCTGATGCGCTGGGGCTCGTGAGGCCAGAGTAACGTTCCTCCTGGGGCGAGGTGAGACACCAGAGACCAGGGAGAGGGGCTGCAGGCCTGCAGACACGGGAGCTCTGAGCCATATCATTAGATGGTTAGGTCATGTGACCTGGCCTACAGGGCCGGCCTGAGTCATGTGACTCGATGTTGAGGTGAGCCCCTGTCCAGGATGCGGAAAAAGAAGACCTTGGTATCGGCAAGAGAGTGTATGTGTGTGTGTGTGTTCCAACAGATAAGGTCAGCGAAAGAGTGTGTGTGTGTGTGTGTGTGTGTGTGTGTGTTTGTGTGCTCATGTGTCCAGACAGAAGGCCACAGACTGTGTGTGTGCATTTTCAGTTAAGACATAAAGCCAAGTTAAGGTGTGTGTGTGTCTGTGCGTGTGTGTGTGTGTGTGTGTGTGTGTGTGTGTGTGTGTGTGTGTGCGTTCGTCCGGCTCACCGTTGTCCTTGCTGCTGCTCTCCTCGATGGTCATCTGCTCGGCCAGCTCGGACAGCGACTCGTCGATGGTCTGGCTCCCGCGCAGCGTCAGAGAGAGGCGGCGCTTGAACTTCTTCATCTTCTCCATGGAGAGCTCCGGCAGGGGAGGCCTGAGGAGGGAGAGGAGCGGGGGTCAGAGTCTGGACACCTGGGAGGACTGAGGAGAGAGAGGAGGGAGAGGAGCGGGGGTCAGAGTCTGGACACCTGGGAGGCCTGAGGAGGGAGAGGAGCGGGGGTCAGAGTCTGGACACCTGGGAAGTACTAACTGTGCGGGTTCGGTACGCGCTGGGAACCGAACGAATGCAATCTTGCTTTAACCACTAACGCACGTGCAGAACTTAATCCAAAGCTCCAGCACCCCATGGCATTCAAACAGCCTCTCGCTGGTAATTCAGACCGGGCCAAAGCAATAACAAACGCCGTAGGAGTTTTTATAGCAGCGGATCTGTGACCATACTCCGCTGAGGAGAACACAGGTTTTAAACATATGTTGAAAGTGATTGAGCCCCGCTACGAAGTTCCCTCTCGTCCACATTTCAGTCCTTTGTTCAGAAAATTATGGCCAATGAACCACTGTTTACAAATCTCACAATAAATTCAAAGCTATTTTATGTTTTGCATTTCTTCCCCGCCCCCACTGCACCGAAAACGTACAGAACCGTGGCTTCAAACCCGAGGTACGTACCGAACCGTGGTTTTCGTGTAGGCTACCGTTGCGCCCCTACTTGCAGGATCTACCCCCAGAGCAGCACAAACCAGTCGCCGAGGAGACGATGACGAGGAGGAGAAGCCGAGAGAATAAAGATGAACGTGTGCCGCATATGCAGGTACACACCTTCACCACCGCTCAAACTCACACAGCCACTTCAATCATCAAACTCAACAGAGCAAAGAACCACACACCAACCGACTGCCTTGGGCATGTCCATGAGACAACACAGCAGGGTTCCTCAAGTCACGGTCCTCGTGCTGTTTCTCCACCCTCCCTTTACCTGGGAGTCAGGTGTGAAGACACTCTGGCCAATCAACTGCACTAATTGTCCTATTAACTACCTGAGAGAAAGGAAAACCAGGACCGGATTTGGATTTGTGGGCCAGATTTGAGGAACCCTGCAATACAGCATGCAACTGTGGCAATGCTGCACTGGCGCTGTGCATAATCAAGGATGTCTTGACCAACTGGCGTCGAGCGCGGATCTTTCACACGCACACATGAACGCCTGGCTCTCTGACTGATCTCCAACACCAACGCCCGCTCTGCCACCGAGGCAAATGTGCAACTGTCGTTCCAAACGGAGGAAATGAAACGCTTTTGAAATGCTTTTTATGCAGTATTTATGAGAAAGCACAGGGACACGTGGTTTTGTGGTGAATAAAACATTTCCCAGCACCGGCTCTACGCTTACGCACAAACCAGCACTCTTTCACAGGCAGGGAACCATGGGTTATCCCTGCTCCTACCGACCGCACAAAAGTGAAATG